>CALNHX010012789.1:0-22505 GCA_940337035.1 Agriotes lineatus
ACATATGGGACATATGGGACATCTGGGACGTCTTGGACGTCTGGGACGTTAGAGACATATGGGACATCTAGGACTTCTGGGACGTCTGAGACGTAAGGAACATGCGGGACAGCTGGGACGTCTCGGACGTTAGGGACATATGGGACATTTAGGACGTCTGGGACGTTAGGGACATATGGAATATTTAGAACGCTTGGGACATTAGGGACATATGGAACATATGGGACATTTGGGACGTCTGGGAAGTTAGCGACATATGGAACATCTGAGACGTCTGGGACGTTAAGGACATATGGGACATCTAGGACGTTTGGGACGTCAGGGACGTTAAGGACATATGAAACATTTAGGACGCCTGGGACATTAGGGACATATGGGACATATGAAACATCTGGGACGCCTGGGACATTAGGGACATACGGGAAATATGGGACATCTGGGACGTCTGGGACGTTAGGGACATATGGGACATCTGGGACGTCTGGGACGTTAAGGACATATGGGACATCTAGGACGTCTGGGACGTCTGGGACGTTAAGGACATATGGGACATTTAGAACGCCTGGGACATTAGGGACATAGGGGACATATGGGACATCTGGGACGTCTGGGACGTTAAGAACATATGATACATTTAAAGCGCCTGGAACATTAGGGACATATGGGACATATGGGACATCTGGGACGCCTGGGACATTAGGGACCTATGGGACATCTAGGACGTCTGGGACGTCTGGGACGTTAGGGACATATGGGACATCTAGGACATCTGGGACGTCTGGAACGTTAGGGACATACGGGACAGCTGGGACGTCTGGGGCGTTAAGGACATATGAGACATTTAAAGCGCCTGGGACATTAGGGACATATGGGACATATGGGACATCTGGGACGCCTGGGACATTAGGGACCTATGGGACATATGGGACATCTGGGACGCCTGGGACATTAGGGACCTATGGGACATCTAGGACGTCTGGGACGTCTGGGACGTTAAGGACATATGGGACATTTAGGACGCCTGGGACATTAAAGACATATGGGACATATGGGACATCTGGGACGCCTGGGACATTAGGGACATATGGGACATCTGGGACGTCTGGGACGTTAAGAACATATGAGATATTTAAAGCGCCTGGGACATTAGGGACATATGGGACATATGGGACATCTGAGACGCCTGGGACATTAGGGACCTATGGGACATCTAGGACGTCTGGGACGTCTGGGACGTTAAGGACATATGGGACATTTAGGACGCCTGGGACATTAAAGACATATGGGACATATGGGACATCTGGGACGTCTGGGACGTTAAGGACATATGGGACATCAAGGACGTCTGGGACGTCTGGGACGTTAAGGACATATGGGACATTTAGGACGCCTGGGACATTAGGGACATATGGGACATATGGGACATCTGGGACGTTTGGGACATTAGGGACACATAAAACATATGGGACATCTGGGACGTCTGGGACGTCTGGGACGTTAGAGACATATGGGACATCCAGGACTTCTGGGACGTCTGAGACGTAAGGAACATACGGGACAGCTGGGACGTCTGGGACGTTAGGGACATATGGGACATTTAGGACGTCTGGGACGTTAGGGACATATGGAACATCTAGGACGCTTGGGACATTAGGGACATATGGAACATATGGGACATTTGGGACGTCTGGGACGTTAGCGACATATGGAACATCTGAGACGTCTGGGACGTTAAGGACATATGGGACATCTAGGACGTCTGGGACGTCAGGGACGTTAAGGACATATGAAACATTTAGGACGCCTGGGACATTAGGGACATATGGGACATATGAAACATCTGGGACGCTTGGGACATTAGGGATATACGGGAAATATGGGACATCTGGGACGTCTGGGACGTTAGGGACATATGGGACATCTGGGACGTCTGGGACGTTAAGGACATATGGGACATCTAGGACGTCTGGGACGTCTGGGACGTTAAGGACGTATGGGACATTTAGAACGCCTGGGACATTAGGGACATAGGGGACATATGGGACATCTGGAACGTCTGGGACGTTAAGGACATATGGGACATCTAGGACGTCTGGGACGTCTGGGACGTTAAGGACATATAGGACAATTAGGACGTCTGGGACATTAGTGACATATGGGACATATGGGACATCTGGGACGCCTGGGATATTAAAGACATATGGGACATATGGGACATTTAGGACGTTTAGGACGTTAGGGACATATGGGACATCTAGGACATCTGGAACGTCTGGAACGTTAGGGACATACGGGACAGCTGGGACGTCTGGGGCGTTAAGGACATATGGGACATATGAAACATCTGGGACGCCTGGGACATTAGGGCATATGGGACATTTAGGACGTTTAGGACGTTAGGGACATATAGGACATCTAGGACGTCTGGGACGTTAGGGACATATGGGACATCTAGGACATCTAGGACGTCTGGGACGTCTGGGACGTTAAGGACATATGGGACATTTATGACGCCTTGGACATTAGGGACTTGGGGACATATGGGACATCTGGGACGTCTGGGACGTTAAGGACATATGGGACATCTAGGACGTCTGGGACATTAGTGACAGATGGGACATATGTGACATCTGGGACGCCTGGGACATTAGGAACATATGGGACATATGGAACATTTAGGACGTTTGGGACGTTAGGGACATATAGGACATTTAGGACGTCTGGGACATTAGTGATATATGGAACATATGGGACATCTAGGACATCTGGGACGATTGGGACATTAGGAACATATGGGACATATGGAACATTTAGAACGTTTGGGACGTTAGGGACATATAGGACATTTAGGACGTCTGGGACATTAGGGATATACGGGAAATATGGGACATCTGGGACGTCTGGGACGTTAAGGACATATGGGACATCTAGGACGTCTGGGACGTCTGGGACGTTAAGGACATATGGGACAATTAGAACGCCTGGGACATTAGGGACATAGGGGACATATGGGACATCTGGTACGTATGGGACGTTAAGGACATATGGGGCATCTAGGACGTCTGGGACGTCTGGGGCGTTAAGGACATATGGGACATTTAAGACGTCTGGGACGTTAGGGACATATGGAACATCTAGGACGCCTGGGACATTAGGGACATATGGGACATATGGGGTATCTGGGACGTCTGGGACTTTAGGGACATATGGAACATCTGGGACGTCTGGGACGTTAAGGACATATGGGACATATGGGACATCTGGGACGCCTGGGACATTAGGGACATATGGGACATATGGGACATCTGGGACGTCTGGGACATTAGGGACATATGGGGCATCTGGGACGTCTGGAACGTTAAGAACGTATGGGACATCTAGGACGTCAAGGACGTTAGGGACACATGAGACATCTGAGACGTCTGGGACGTTAGGGACATATGAGACATCTGGGACGTCTGGGACATTAGGGACATATGGGACATATGGAACATCTGGGACGTCTGGGACGATATTGACATATGGGACATCTGGGACGTCTGGGACGTTAGGGACATATTGTACATCTAGGACGTCTGGGACCTCTGGGGCGTTAGGATTATACGGGACAGCTAAGACGTCTGGGACGTTAGGGACATATGGGACATCTGGGACGTCTGGGACGTTAAGGACATATGGGACATCTAGAACGTCTGGGACGTCTGGGACGTTAAGGACATATGGGACATTTAGGACGCCTGGGACATTAGGGACGTATGGGACATACGGGACATCTGGGGCGCCTAGGACATTAGGGACATATGGGACATATGGGACATCTGGGACGTCTGGGACGTCTGGGACGTTAGGGAAATATAGGACATCTAGGACGTCTGGGAGGTTAGAGACATATGGGACATCTAGGACGTCTAGGACGACTGGGACGTTAGGGACATACGGGACAGCTGGGACGTCTGGGACGTTAAAGACATATGGGACATTTAGGACGTCTGGGGCGGTAGGGACATATAGAACATCTAGGACGCCTTTGACATTAGGGACATATGGGACATATGGGACATCTGGGACGTCTTGGACGTTAGGGACGTATGGGACATCTGGGACGTCTGGGACGTTAAGAACATATGAGACATTTAAAGCGCCTGGGACATTAGGGACATATGGGACATATGGGACATCTGGAACGCCTGGGACATTAGGGACCTATGGGACATATGGGACATCTGGGACGCCTGGGACGTTAGAGACATATGGGACATCTGGGACGTCTAGGACGTTAAGGACATATGAGACATTTAAAGCGCCTGGGACATTAGGGACATATGGGACATCTGGGACGCCTGAGACATTAGGGACCTATGGGACATCTAGGACGTCTGGGACGTCTGGGAAGTTAAGGACATATTGGACATTTAGGATGCCTGGGAGATTAAAGACATATGGGACATATGGGACATCTGGGACGTCTGGGACGTTAAGGACATAGGGGACATCTAGGACGTCTGGGACGTCTGGGACGTTAAGGACATATGGGACATTTAGGACGCCTGGGACATTAGGGACATATGGGACATATGGGACATCTGGGACGTTTGGGACATTAGGCACACATAAAAAATATGGGACATCTGGGACGTCTGGGACGTCTGGGACGTTAGGGACATATAGGACATCTAGGACGTCTGGGACGTTAGGGACATATGGGACATCTAAGACGTCTGGGAAGTCTAGGACGTTAGGGACATACGGGACAGCTGGGACGTCTGGGACGTTAGGGACATATGGGACATTCAGGACGTCTGGGACGTTAGGGACATATGGAACATTTAGGACGCCTGGGACATTAGGGACATATGGGACATATTTGACAGCTGGGACGTCTGGGACGTTAGGGACATATGGGACATCTGGGACGTCTAGGACGTTAAGGACATATGGGACATTTAGGACGTCTGGGACGTTAGGGACATACGGAACATCTAGGACGCTTGGGACATTAGGGACATATGGGACATATGGGACATCTGGGACATCTGGGACGTCTGGGACGTTAAGGACATATGGGACATCTAGGACGTCTGGGACGTCTGGGACCTTAAGGACATATGAGACATCTAGGACGCCTGAGACGTTAGGGACATATGGGACATCTGGGACGTCTGGGACGTTAAGGACATATGGGACAACTAGGACGTCTAGGACGTCTGGGACGTTAGAAACATATAGGACATCTGGGACGTCTGGGACGTTAAGGACATATGGGACATCTAGGACGTCTGGGACGTCTGGGACGCTAGGGACATATAGGACATCTAGGACGTCTGGGACGTTAGGGACATATGGGACATCTAGGACGTCTAGGACGTCTGGGACGTTAGGAACATACGGGACAGCTGGGACGTCTGGGGCGTTAGGGACATATGGGACATTTAGGAGGTCTGGGACGTTAGGGACATATGGAACAACTAAGACGCCTGGGACATTAGGGTCATATGGGACATCTGGGACGTCTGGGACGTTAGGGACATATGGGACATCTGGGACGTCTACGACGTTAAGGACATATGGAACATCTAGGACGTCTGGGACGTCTAGGACGTTATGGACATATGGGACATTTGGGACGCCTGGGACATTAGGGATATATGTGACATATGGGACATCTGGGACGCCTGGGACATTAGGGACATATGGGACATATGGGACATCTGGGACGTCTGGGACGTTAAGGACATATGGGACATTTAGGACGCCTGAGACATTAGGGACATTTGGGATATCTGGGACGTCTGGGACGTTAAGGACATATGGGACATCTAGCAAGTCTGGGACGTCTGGGACGTTAGGGACATACGGGACAGCTGAACGTCTAAGACGTTAGGGACATATGGGACATTTAGGACGTCTGGGACGCTTGGGACATATGGAACATCTAGAACGCCTGGGACATTAGGGACATATGGGACATATGGGACATCTGGGACGTCTGGGACGTTAGGAACATATGGGACATCTGGGACGTCTGGAACGTTAAGGATATATGGGACATCTAGGACGACTGGGACGTCTGGGACGTTAAGGACATATGGGACATTTAGGACGCCTGGGACATTAGGGACATATGGGACATATGGGACATCTGGGACGTCTGGGACGTTAGGGACATATGGGACATCTGGGACGTCTGGGACGTTAAGGACATATGGGACATCAAGGACGTCTGGGACGTCTGGGACGTTAAGGACATATGGGACATTTAGGACGCCTGGGACATTAGGGACATATGGGACATATGGGACATCTGGGACGTTTGGGACATTAGGGACACATAAAACATATGGGACATCTGGGACGTCTGGGACGTCTATGAGTTAGAGACATATGGGACATCTAGGACTTCTGGGACGTCTGAGACGTAAGGAACATACGGGACAGCTGGGACGTCTGGGACGTTAGGGACATATGGGACATTTAGGACGTCTGGGACGTTAGGGACATATGGAACATCTAGGACGCTTGGGACATTAGGGACATATGGAACATATGGGACATTTGGGACGTCTGGGACGTTAGCGACATATGGAACATCTGATACGTCTGGGACGTTAAGGACATATGGGACATCTAGGACGTCTGGGACGTCAGGGACGTTAAGGACATATGAAACATTTAGGACGCCTGGGACATTAGGGACATATGGGACATATGAAACATCTGGGATTCTTGGGACATTAGGGATATACGGGAAATATGGGACATCTGGGACGTCTGGGACGTTAGGGACATATGGGACATCTGGGACGTCTGGGACGTTAAGGACATATGGGACATCTAGGACGTCTGGGACGTCTGGGACGTTAAGGACATATGGGACATTTAGAACTCCTGGGACATTAGGGACATAGGGGACATATGGGACATCTGGAACGTCTGGGACGTTAAGGACATATGGGACATCTAGGACGTCTGGGACGTCTGGGACGTTAAGGACATATAGGACATTTAGGACGTCTGGGACATTAGTGACATATGGGACATATGGGACATCTGGGACGCCTGGGATATTAAAGACATATGGGAGATATGGGACATTTAGGACGTTTAGGACGTTAGGGACATATAGGACATCTAGGAAGTCTGGGACGTTAGGGACATATGGGACATCTAGGACATCTGGGACGTCTGGAACGTTAGGGACATACGGGACAGCTGGGACGTCTGAGGCGTTAAGGACATATGGGACATATAAAACATCTGGGACGCCTGGGACATTAGGGCATATGGGACATCTGAGACGTCTGGGACGTTAGGTACATATGGGACATCTGGGACGTCTGGGACGTTAAGGACATATGGGACATCTAGGACGTCTGGGACGTTAAGGACATAGGGGACATCTAGGACGTCTGGGACGTCTGGGACGTTAAGGACATATGGGACATTTAGGACGCCTGGGACATTAGGGACATATGGGACATATGGGACATCTGGGACGTTTGGGACATTAGGCACACATAAAACATATGGGACATCTGGGACGTCTGGGACGTCTGGGACGTTAGGGACATATAGGACATTTAGGACGTCTGGGACGTTAGGGACATATGGGACATCTAAGACGTCTGGGAAGTCTAGGACGTTAGGGACATACGGGACAGCTGGGACGTCTGGGACGTTAGGGACATATGGGACATCTGGGACGTCTAGGACGTTAAGGACATATGGGACATTTAGGACGTCTGGGACGTCTTGGACGTTGAGGACATATGGGACATTTGGGACGCCTGGGACATTAGGGATATATGTGACATATGGGACATCTGGGACGCCTGGGACATTAGGGACATATGGGACATATGGGACATCTGGGACGTCTGGGACGTTAAGGACATATGGGACATTTAGGACGCCTGGGACATTAGGGACATATAGGACATATGGGACATCTGGGACGTCTGGGACGTTAGGGTCATATGAGACATCTGGGACGTCTGGGACGTTAAGAACATATGGGACATCTAGGACGTCTGGGACGTCTGTGACGTTAAGAACATATGGGACATTTAGGACGCCTGGGACATTAGGGACATATGGGGCATATTTGACAGCTGGGACGTCTGGGACGTTTGGGACATATGGGACATCTGGGACGTCTAGGACGTTAAGGACATATGGGACATTTAGGACGTCTGGGACGTTAGGGACATACGGAACATCTAGGACGCTTGGGACATTAGGGACATATGGGACATATGGGACATCTGGGACATCTGGGACGTCTGGGACGTTAAGGACATATGGGACATCTAGGACGTCTGGGACGTCTGGGACCTTAAGGACATATGAGACATCTAGGACGTCTGGGACGTCAGGGACGTTAAGGACATATGAAACATTTAGGACGCCTGGGACATTAGGGACATATGGGACATATGAAACATCTGGGATTCTTGGGACATTAGGGATATACGGGAATTATGGGACATCTGGGACGTCTGGGACGTTAGGGACATATGGGACATCTGGGACGTCTGGGACGTTAAGGACATATGGGACATCTAGGACGTCTGGGACGTCTGGGACGTTAAGGACATATGGGATATTTAGAACGCCTGGAACATTAGGGACATAGGGGACATATGGGACATCTGGAACGTCTGGGACGTTAAGGACATATGGGACATCTAGGACGTCTGGGACGTCTGGGACGTTAAGGACATATAGGACATTTAGGACGTCTGGGACATTAGTGACATATGGGACATATGGGACATCTGGGACGCCTGGTATATTAAAGACATATGGGACATATGGGACATTTAGGACGTTTAGGACGTTAGGGACATATAGGACATCTAGGAAGTCTGGGACGTTAGGGACATTTGGGACATCTAGGACATCTGGGACGTCTGGAACGTTAGGGACATACGGGACAGCTGGGACGTCTGGGGCGTTAAGGACATATGGGACATATGAAACATCTGGGACGCCTGGGACATTAGGGCATATGGGACATCTGAGACGTCTGGGACGTTAGGTACATATGGGACATCTGGGACGTCTGGGACGTTAAGGACATATGGGACATCTAGGACGTCTGAGACGTCTGGGACGTTAAGGACATATGGGACATTTATGACGCCTTGGACATTAGGGACTTGGGGACATATGGGACATCTGGGACGTCTGGGACGTTAAGGACATATGGGACATCTAGGACGTCTGGGACGTCTGGGACGTTAAGGACATATAGAACATTTAGGACGTCTGGGACATTAGTGACAGATGGGACATATGTGACATCTGGGACGCCTGGGACATTAGGAACATATGGGACACATGGAACATTTAGGACGTTTGGGACGTTAGGGACATATAGGACATTTAGGACGTCTGGGACATTAGTGATATATGGGACATATGGGACATCTAGGACATCTGGGACGTCTTAAACGTTAGGGACATACGGTACAGCAGGGACGTCTGGGGCGTTAAGGACATATGGGACATTTAAGACGTCTGGGACGTTAGGGACATATGGAACATCTAGGACGCCTGGGACATTAGGGACATATGGGACATATGGGGTATCTGGGACGTCTGGGACTTTAGGGACATATGGAACATCTGGGACGTCTGGGACGTTAAGGACATATGGGACATATGGGACATCTGGGACGCCTGGGACATTAGGGACATATGGGACATATGGGACATCTGGGACGTCTGGGACATTAGGGACATATGGGGCATCTGGGACGTCTGGAACGTTAAGGACGTATGGGACATCTAGGACGTCAAGGACGTTAGGGACACATGAGACATCTGAGACGTCTGGGACGTTAGGGACATATGAGACATCTGGGACGTCTGGGACATTAGGGACATATGGGACATCTGAGACGTCTGGGACGTTAGGGACATATGAGACATCTGGGACGTCTGGGACATTAGGGACATATGGGACATATGAAACATCTGGGACGCCTGGGACATTAGGGCATATGGGACATTTAGGACGTTTAGGACGTTAGGGACATATAGGACATCTAGGACGTCTGGGACGTTAGGGACATATGGGACATCTAGGACATCTAGGACGTCTGGGACGTTAAGGACATATGGGACATTTATGACGCCTTGGACATTAGGGACTTGGGGACATATGGGACATCTGGGACGTCTGGGACGTTAAGGACATATGGGACATCTAGGACGTCTGGGACATTAGTGACAGATGGGACATATGTGACATCTGGGACGCCTGGGACATTAGGAACATATGGGACATATGGAACATTTAGGACGTTTGGGACGTTAGGGACATATAGGACATTTAGGACGTCTGGGACATTAGTGATATATGGAACATATGGGACATCTAGGACATCTGGGACGATTGGGACATTAGGAACATATGGGACATATGGAACATTTAGAACGTTTGGGACGTTAGGGACATATAGGACATTTAGGACGTCTGGGACATTAGGGATATACGGGAAATATGGGACATCTGGGACGTCTGGGACGTTAGGGACATATGGGACATCTGGGACGTCTGGGACGTTAAGGACATATGGGACATCTAGGACGTCTGGGACGTCTGGGACGTTAAGGACATATGGGACATTTAGAACGCCTGGGACATTAGGGACATAGGGGACATATGGGACATCTGGTACGTATGGGACGTTAAGGACATATGGGACATCTAGGACGTCTGGGACGTCTGGGGCGTTAAGGACATATGGGACATTTAAGACGTCTGGGACGTTAGGGACATATGGAACATCTAGGACGCCTGGGACATTAGGGACATATGGGACATATGGGGTATCTGGGACGTCTGGGACTTTAGGGACATATGGAACATCTGGGACGTCTGGGACGTTAAGGACATATGGGACATATGGGACATCTGGGACGCCTGGGACATTAGGGACATATGGGACATATGGGACATCTGGGACGTCTGGGACATTAGGGACATATGGGGCATCTGGGACGTCTGGAACGTTAAGAACGTATGGGACATCTAGGACGTCAAGGACGTTAGGGACACATGAGACATCTGAGACGTCTGGGACGTTAGGGACATATGAGACATCTGGGACGTCTGGGACATTAGGGACATATGGGACATATGGAACATCTGGGACGTCTGGGACGATATTGACATATGGGACATCTGGGACGTCTGGGACGTTAGGGACATATTGTACATCTAGGACGTCTGGGACCTCTGGGGCGTTAGGATTATACGGGACAGCTAAGACGTCTGGGACGTTAGGGACATATGGGACATCTGGGACGTCTGGGACGTTAAGGACATATGGGACATCTAGAACGTCTGGGACGTCTGGGACGTTAAAGACATATGGGACATTTAGGACGCCTGGGACATTAGGGACGTATGGGACATACGGGACATCTGGGGCGCCTAGGACATTAGGGACATATGGGACATATGGGACATCTGGGACATCTGGGGCGCCTAGGACATTAGGGACATATGGGACATATGGGACATCTGGGACATCTAGGACGTCTGGGAGGTTAGAGACATATGGGACATCTAGGACGTCTAGGACGACTGGGACGTTAGGGACATACGGGACAGCTGGGACGTCTGGGACGTTAAAGACATATGGGACATTTAGGACGTCTGGGGCGGTAGGGACATATAGAACATCTAGGACGCCTTTGACATTAGGGACATATGGGACATATGGGACATCTGGGACGTCTTGGACGTTAGGGACGTATGGGACATCTGGGACGTCTGGGACGTTAAGAACATATGAGACATTTAAAGCGCCTGGGACATTAGGGACATATGGGACATATGGGACATCTGGAACGCCTGGGACATTAGGGACCTATGGGACATATGGGACATCTGGGACGCCTGGGACGTTAGAGACATATGGGACATCTGGGACGTCTAGGACGTTAAGGACATATGAGACATTTAAAGCGCCTGGGACATTAGGGACATATGGGACATCTGGGACGCCTGGGACATTAGGGACCTATGGGACATCTAGGACGTCTGGGACGTCTGGGAAGTTAAGGACATATTGGACATTTAGGATGCCTGGGAGATTAAAGACATATGGGACATATGGGACATCTGGGACGTCTGGGACGTTAAGGACATAGGGGACATCTAGGACGTCTGGGACGTCTGGGACGTTAAGGACATATGGGACATTTAGGACGCCTGGGACATTAGGGACATATGGGACATATGGGACATCTGGGACGTTTGGGACATTAGGTACACATAAAAAATATGGGACATCTGGGACGTCTGGGACGTCTGGGACGTTAGGGACATATAGGACATCTAGGACGTCTGGGACGTTAGGGACATATGGGACATCTAAGACGTCTGGGAAGTCTAGGACGTTAGGGACATACGGGACAGCTGGGACGTCTGGGACGTTAGGGACATATGGGACATTCAGGACGTCTGGGACGTTAGGGACATATGGAACATTTAGGACGCCTGGGACATTAGGGACATATGGGACATATTTGACAGCTGGGACGTCTGGGACGTTAGGGACATATGGGACATCTGGGACGTCTAGGACGTTAAGGACATATGGGACATTTAGGACGTCTGGGACGTTAGGGACATACGGAACATCTAGGACGCTTGGGACATTAGGGACATATGGGACATATGGGACATCTGGGACATCTGGGACGTCTGGGACGTTAAGGACATATGGGACATCTAGGACGTCTGGGACGTCTGGGACCTTAAGGACATATGAGACATCTAGGACGCCTGAGACGTTAGGGACATATGGGACATCTGGGACGTCTGGGACGTTAAGGACATATGGGACAACTAGGACGTCTAGGACGTCTGGGACGTTAGAAACATATAGGACATCTGGGACGTCTGGGACGTTAAGGACATATGGGACATCTAGGACGTCTGGGACGTCTGGGACGCTAGGGACATATAGGACATCTAGGACGTCTGGGACGTTAGGGACATATGGGACATCTAGGACGTCTAGGACGTCTGGGACGTTAGGAACATACGGGACAGCTGGGACGTCTGGGGCGTTAGGGACATATGGGACATTTAGGAGGTCTGGGACGTTAGGGACATATGGAACAACTAAGACGCCTGGGACATTAGGGTCATATGGGACATCTGGGACGTCTGGGACGTTAGGGACATATGGGACATCTGGGACGTCTACGACGTTAAGGACATATGGAACATCTAGGACGTCTGGGACGTCTAGGACGTTATGGACATATGGGACATTTGGGACGCCTGGGACATTAGGGATATATGTGACATATGGGACATCTGGGACGCCTGGGACATTAGGGACATATGGGACATATGGGACATCTGGGACGTCTGGGACGTTAAGGACATATGGGACATTTAGGACGCCTGAGACATTAGGGACATTTGGGATATCTGGGACGTCTGGGACGTTAAGGACATATGGGACATCTAGCAAGTCTGGGACGTCTGGGACGTTAGGGACATACGGGACAGCTGAACGTCTAAGACGTTAGGGACATATGGGACATTTAGGACGTCTGGGACGCTTGGGACATATGGAACATCTAGAACGCCTGGGACATTAGGGACATATGGGACATATGGGACATCTGGGACGTCTGGGACGTTAGGAACATATGGGACATCTGGGACGTCTGGAACGTTAAGGATATATGGGACATCTAGGACGACTGGGACGTCTGGGACGTTAAGGACATATGGGACATTTAGGACGCCTGGGACATTAGGGACATATGGGACATATGGGACATCTGGGACGTCTGGGACGTTAGGGACATATGGGACATCTGGGACGTCTGGGACGTTAAGGACATATGGGACATCAAGGACGTCTGGGACGTCTGGGACGTTAAGGACATATGGGACATTTAGGACGCCTGGGACATTAGGGACATATGGGACATATGGGACATCTGGGACGTTTGGGACATTAGGGACACATAAAACATATGGGACATCTGGGACGTCTGGGACGTCTATGACGTTAGAGACATATGGGACATCTAGGACTTCTGGGACGTCTGAGACGTAAGGAACATACGGGACAGCTGGGACGTCTGGGACGTTAGGGACATATGGGACATTTAGGACGTCTGGGACGTTAGGGACATATGGAACATCTAGGACGCTTGGGACATTAGGGACATATGGAACATATGGGACATTTGGGACGTCTGGGACGTTAGCGACATATGGAACATCTGATACGTCTGGGACGTTAAGGACATATGGGACATCTAGGACGTCTGGGACGTCAGGGACGTTAAGGACATATGAAACATTTAGGACGCCTGGGACATTAGGGACATATGGGACATATGAAACATCTGGGATTCTTGGGACATTAGGGATATACGGGAAATATGGGACATCTGGGACGTCTGGGACGTTAGGGACATATGGGACATCTGGGACGTCTGGGACGTTAAGGACATATGGGACATCTAGGACGTCTGGGACGTCTGGGACGTTAAGGACATATGGGACATTTAGAACTCCTGGGACATTAGGGACATAGGGGACATATGGGACATCTGGAACGTCTGGGACGTTAAGGACATATGGGACATCTAGGACGTCTGGGACGTCTGGGACGTTAAGGACATATAGGACATTTAGGACGTCTGGGACATTAGTGACATATGGGACATATGGGACATCTGGGACGCCTGGGATATTAAAGACATATGGGAGATATGGGACATTTAGGACGTTTAGGACGTTAGGGACATATAGGACATCTAGGAAGTCTGGGACGTTAGGGACATATGGGACATCTAGGACATCTGGGACGTCTGGAACGTTAGGGACATACGGGACAGCTGGGACGTCTGAGGCGTTAAGGACATATGGGACATATAAAACATCTGGGACGCCTGGGACATTAGGGCATATGGGACATCTGAGACGTCTGGGACGTTAGGTACATATGGGACATCTGGGACGTCTGGGACGTTAAGGACATATGGGACATCTAGGACGTCTGGGACGTTAAGGACATAGGGGACATCTAGGACGTCTGGGACGTCTGGGACGTTAAGGACATATGGGACATTTAGGACGCCTGGGACATTAGGGACATATGGGACATATGGGACATCTGGGACGTTTGGGACATTAGGCACACATAAAACATATGGGACATCTGGGACGTCTGGGACGTCTGGGACGTTAGGGACATATAGGACATCTAGGACGTCTGGGACGTTAGGGACATATGGGACATCTAAGACGTCTGGGAAGTCTAGGACGTTAGGGACATACGGGACAGCTGGGACGTCTGGGACGTTAAGGACATATGGGACATCTAGGACGTCTGGGACGTTAGGGACATATGGGACATCTAGGACATCTAGGACGTCTGGGACGTCTGGGACGTTAAGGACATATGGGACATTTATGACGCCTTGGACATTAGGGACTTGGGGACATATGGGACATCTGGGACGTCTGGGACGTTAAGGACATATGGGACATCTAGGACGTCTGGGACATTAGTGACAGATGGGACATATGTGACATCTGGGACGCCTGGGACATTAGGAACATATGGGACATATGGAACATTTAGGACGTTTGGGACGTCTGGAACGTTAGGGACATACGGGACAGCTGGGACGTCTGAGGCGTTAAGGACATATGGGACATATAAAACATCTGGGACGCCTGGGACATTAGGGCATATGGGACATCTGAGACGTCTGGGACGTTAGGTACATATGGGACATCTGGGACGTCTGGGACTTTAAGGACATATGGGACATCTAGGACGTCTGGGACGTTAAGGACATAGGGGACATCTAGGACGTCTGGGACGTCTGGGACGTTAAGGACATATGGGACATTTAGGACGCCTGGGACATTAGGGACATATGGGACATATGGGACATCTGGGACGTTTGGGACATTAGGCACACATAAAACATATGGGACATCTGGGACGTCTGGGACGTCTGGGACGTTAGGGACATATAGGACATCTAGGACGTCTGGGACGTTAGGGACATATGGGACATCTAAGACGTCTGGGAAGTCTAGGACGTTAGGGACATACGGGACAGCTGGGACGTCTGGGACGTTAGGGTCATATGGGACATCTAGGACGTCTGGGACGTTAGGGACATATGGGACATCTAGGACATCTAGGACGTCTGGGACGTCTGGGACGTTAAGGACATATGGGACATTTATGACGCCTTGGACATTAGGGACTTGGGGACATATGGGACATCTGGGACGTCTGGGACGTTAAGGACATATGGGACATCTAGGACGTCTGGGACATTAGTGACAGATGGGACATATGTGACATCTGGGACGTCTGGGACGTTAAGGACATATGGGACATCTGGGACGTCTGGGACGTTAAGGACATATGGAACATCTAGGACATCTGGGACGTCTGGGACGTTAAGGACATATGGGACATTTATGACGCCTTGGACATTAGGGACTTGGGGACATATAGGACATCTAGGACGTCTGGGACGTTAGGGACATATGGGACATCTAAGACGTCTGGGAAGTCTAGGACGTTAGGGACATACGGGACAGCTGGGACGTCTGGGACGTTAGGGACATATAGGACATCTAGGACGTCTGGGACGTTAGGGACATATGGGACATCTAGGACATCTAGGACGTCTGGGACGTCTGGGACGTTAAGGACATATGGGACATTTATGACGCCTTGGACATTAGGGACTTGGGGACATATGGGACATCTGGGACGTCTGGGACGTTAAGGACATATGGGACATCTAGGACGTCTGGGACATTAGTGACAGATGGGACATATGTGACATCTGGGACGCCTGGGACATTAGGAACATATGGGACATATGGAACATTTAGGACGTTTGGGACGTTAGGGACATATAGGACATTTAGGACGTCTGGGACATTAGTGATATATGGAACATATGGGACATCTAGGACATCTGGGACGATTGGGACATTAGGAACATATGGGACATATGGAACATTTAGAACGTTTGGGACGTTAGGGACATATAGGACATTTAGGACGTCTGGGACATTAGGGATATACGGGAAATATGGGACATCTGGGACGTCTGGGACGTTAGGGACATATGGGACATCTGGGACGTCTGGGACGTTAAGGACATATGGGACATCTAGGACGTCTGGGACGTCTGGGACGTTAAGGACATATGGGACATTTAGAACGCCTGGGACATTAGGGACATAGGGGACATATGGGACATCTGGTACGTATGGGACGTTAAGGACATATGGGACATCTAGGACGTCTGGGACGTCTGGGGCGTTAAGGACATATGGGACATTTAAGACGTCTGGGACGTTAGGGACATATGGAACATCTAGGACGCCTGGGACATTAGGGACATATGGGACATATGGGGTATCTGGGACGTCTGGGACTTTAGGGACATATGGAACATCTGGGACGTCTGGGACGTTAACGACATATGGGACATATGGGACATCTGGGACGCCTGGGACATTAGGGACATATGGGACATATGGGACATCTGGGACGTCTGGGACATTAGGGACATATGGGGCATCTGGGACGTCTGGAACGTTAAGAACGTATGGGACATCTAGGACGTCAAGGACGTTAGGGACACATGAGACATCTGAGACGTCTGGGACGTTAGGGACATATGAGACATCTGGGACGTCTGGGACATTAGGGACATATGGGACATATGGAACATCTGGGACGTCTGGGACGATATTGACATATGGGACATCTGGGACGTCTGGGACGTTAGGGACATATTGTACATCTAGGACGTCTGGGACCTCTGGGGCGTTAGGATTATACGGGACAGCTAAGACGTCTGGGACGTTAGGGACATATGGGACATCTGGGACGTCTGGGACGTTAAGGACATATGGGACATCTAGAACGTCTGGGACGTCTGGGACGTTAAAGACATATGGGACATTTAGGACGCCTGGGACATTAGGGACGTATGGGACATACGGGACATCTGGGGCTCCTAGGACATTAGGGACATATGGGACATATGGGACATCTGGGACGTCTGGGACGTCTGGGACGTTAGGGAAATATAGGACATCTAGGACGTCTGGGAGGTTAGAGACATATGGGACATCTAGGACGTCTAGGACGACTGGGACGTTAGGGACATACGGGACAGCTGGGACGTCTGGGACGTTAAAGACATATGGGACATTTAGGACGTCTGGGGCGGTAGGGACATATAGAACATCTAGGACGCCTTTGACATTAGGGACATATGGGACATATGGGACATCTGGGACGTCTTGGACGTTAGGGACGTATGGGACATCTGGGACGTCTGGGACGTTAAGAACATATGAGACATTTAAAGCGCCTGGGACATTAGGGACATATGGGACATATGGGACATCTGGAACGCCTGGGACATTAGGGACCTATGGGACATATGGGACATCTGGGACGCCTGGGACGTTAGAGACATATGGGACATCTGGGACGTCTAGGACGTTAAGGACATATGAGACATTTAAAGCGCCTGGGACATTAGGGACATATGGGACATCTGGAACGCCTGGGACATTAGGGACCTATGGGACATCTAGGACGTCTGGGACGTCTGGGAAGTTAAGGACATATTGGACATTTAGGATGCCTGGGAGATTAAAGACATATGGGACATATGGGACATCTGGGACGTCTGGGACGTTAAGGACATAGGGGACATCTAGGACGTCTGGGACGTCTGGGACGTTAAGGACATATGGGACATTTAGGACGCCTGGGACATTAGGGACATATGGGACATATGGGACATCTGGGACGTTTGGGACATTAGGTACACATAAAAAATATGGGACATCTGGGACGTCTGGGACGTCTGGGACGTTAGGGACATATAGGACATCTAGGACGTCTGGGACGTTAGGGACATATGGGACATCTAAGACGTCTGGGAAGTCTAGGACGTTAGGGACATACGGGACAGCTGGGACGTCTGGGACGTTAGGGACATATGGGACATTCAGGACGTCTGGGACGTTAGGGACATATGGAACATTTAGGACGCCTGGGACATTAGGGACATATGGGACATATTTGACAGCTGGGACGTCTGGGACGTTAGGGACATATGGGACATCTGGGACGTCTAGGACGTTAAGGACATATGGGACATTTAGGACGTCTGGGACGTTAGGGACATACGGAACATCTAGGACGCTTGGGACATTAGGGACATATGGGACATATGGGACATCTGGGACATCTGGGACGTCTGGGACGTTAAGGACATATGGGACATCTAGGACGTCTGGGACGTCTGGGACCTTAAGGACATATGAGACATCTAGGACGCCTGAGACGTTAGGGACATATGGGACATCTGGGACGTCTGGGACGTTAAGGACATATGGGACAACTAGGACGTCTAGGACGTCTGGGACGTTAGAAACATATAGGACATCTGGGACGTCTGGGACGTTAAGGACATATGGGACATCTAGGACGTCTGGGACGTCTGGGACGCTAGGGACATATAGGACATCTAGGACGTCTGGGACGTTAGGGACATATGGGACATCTAGGACGTCTAGGACGTCTGGGACGTTAGGAACATACGGGACAGCTGGGACGTCTGGGGCGTTAGGGACATATGGGACATTTAGGAGGTCTGGGACGTTAGGGACATATGGAACAACTAAGACGCCTGGGACATTAGGGTCATATGGGACATCTGGGACGTCTGGGACGTTAGGGACATATGGGACATCTGGGACGTCTACGACGTTAAGGACATATGGAACATCTAGGACGTCTGGGACGTCTAGGACGTTATGGACATATGGGACATTTGGGACGCCTGGGACATTAGGGATATATGTGACATATGGGACATCTGGGACGCCTGGGACATTAGGGACATATGGGACATATGGGACATCTGGGACGTCTGGGACGTTAAGGACATATGGGACATTTAGGACGCCTGAGACATTAGGGACATTTGGGATATCTGGGACGTCTGGGACGTTAAGGACATATGGGACATCTAGCAAGTCTGGGACGTCTGGGACGTTAGGGACATACGGGACAGCTGAACGTCTAAGACGTTAGGGACATATGGGACATTTAGGACGTCTGGGACGCTTGGGACATATGGAACATCTAGAACGCCTGGGACATTAGGGACATATGGGACATATGGGACATCTGGGACGTCTGGGACGTTAGGAACATATGGGACATCTGGGACGTCTGGAACGTTAAGGATATATGGGACATCTAGGACGACTGGGACGTCTGGGACGTTAAGGACATATGGGACATTTAGGACGCCTGGGACATTAGGGACATATGGGACATCTGGGACGTCTGGGACGTTAGGGACATATGGGACATCTGGGACGTCTGGGACGTTAAGGACATATGGGACATCAAGGACGTCTGGGACGTCTGGGACGTTAAGGACATATGGGACATTTAGGACGCCTGGGACATTAGGGACATATGGGACATATGGGACATCTGGGACGTTTGGGACATTAGGGACACATAAAACATATGGGACATCTAGGACGTCTGGGACGTCTATGACGTTAGAGACATATGGGACATCTAGGACTTCTGGGACGTCTGAGACGTAAGGAACATACGGGACAGCTGGGACGTCTGGGACGTTAGGGACATATGGGACATTTAGGACGGCTGGGACGTTAGGGACATATGGAACATCTAGGACGCTTGGGACATTAGGGACATATGGAACATATGGGACATTTGGGACGTCTGGGACGTTAGCGACATATGGAACATCTGATACGTCTGGGACGTTAAGGACATATGGGACATCTAGGACGTCTGGGACGTCAGGGACGTTAAGGACATATGAAACATTTAGGACGCCTGGGACATTAGGGACATATGGGACATATGAAACATCTGGGATTCTTGGGACATTAGGGATATACGGGAAATATGGGACATCTGGGACGTCTGGGACGTTAGGGACATATGGGACATCTGGGACGTCTGGGACGTTAAGGACATATGGGACATCTAGGACGTCTGGGACGTCTGGGACGTTAAGGACATATGGGACATTTAGAACTCCTGGGACATTAGGGACATAGGGGACATATGGGACATCTGGAACGTCTGGGACGTTAAGGACATATGGGACATCTAGGACGTCTGGGACGTCTGGGACGTTAAGGACATATAGGACATTTAGGACGTCTGGGACATTAGTGACATATGGGACATATGGGACATCTGGGACGCCTGGGATATTAAAGACATATGGGAGATATGGGACATTTAGGACGTTTAGGACGTTAGGGACATATAGGACATCTAGGAAGTCTGGGACGTTAGGGACATATGGGACATCTAGGACATCTGGGACGTCTGGAACGTTAGGGACATACGGGACAGCTGGGACGTCTGAGGCGTTAAGGACATATGGGACATATAAAACATCTGGGACGCCTGGGACATTAGGGCATATGGGACATCTGAGACGTCTGGGACGTTAGGTACATATGGGACATCTGGGACGTCTGGGACGTTAAGGACATATGGGACATCTAGAACGTCTGGGACGTTAAGGACATAGGGGACATCTAGGACGTCTGGGACGTCTGGGACGTTAAGGACATATGGTACATTTAGGACGCCTGGGACATTAGGGACATATGGGACATATGGGACATCTGGGACGTTTGGGACATTAGGCACACATAAAACATATGGGACATCTGGGACGTCTGGGACGTCTGGGACGTTAGGGACATATAGGACATCTAGGACGTCTGGGACGTTAGGGACATATGGGACATCTAAGACGTCTGGGAAGTCTAGGACGTTAGGGACATACGGGACAGCTGGGACGTCTGGGACGTTAGGGACATATGGGACATCTGGGACGTCTAGGACGTTAAGGACATATGGGACATTTAGGACGTCTGGGACGTCTTGGACGTTGAGGACATATGGGACATTTGGGACGCCTGGGACATTAGGGATATATGTGACATATGGGACATCTGGGACGCCTGGGACATTAGGGACATATGGGACATATGGGACATCTGGGACGTCTGGGACGTTAAGGACATATGGGACATTTAGGACGCCTGGGACATTAGGGACATATAGGACATATGGGACATCTGGGACGTCTGGGACGTTAGGGTCATATGAGACATCTGGGACGTCTGGGACGTTAAGAACATATGGGACATCTAGGACGTCTGGGACGTCTGGGACGTTAAAAACATATGGGACATTTAGGACGCCTGGGACATTAGGGACATATGGGGCATATTTGACAGCTGGGACGTCTGGGACGTTAGGGACATATGGGACATCTGGGACGTCTAGGACGTTAAGGACATATGGGACATTTAGGACGTCTGGGACGTTAGGGACATACGGAACATCTAGGACGCTTGGGACATT
>CALNHX010012790.1:0-22502 GCA_940337035.1 Agriotes lineatus
AATTAATTACTTTACAATTAAATTACTAATTCAAATCTTTTTTGTTGATTTGTCTTAGGATTGAATTACTTTTTAAAATACAGTAGCTGTAATTGGCAATTGCCATTTTTGTTAAAAAGTACTTGAAAATTACTTTTTGAAAGTAATTAGTTACCACATTAAATTACTCAATTACCTTTGAGTAATTAAATTACTCTATTTAAATTACAATACTAACCCCAGATATTAGAAATAAAAAAGAAAACAACCGGAAAATAGCAACAACAGAGACCCAGGGAAAACAAGATGACGACCCAAGCGACGACACCGGAACAAGAATCAATAAACACAATAAGTAAACAAAATTTTAAAGTAACACTCCCTAGCAGGCCGGTCACCAAGGGAGCAAGAGACCAACAATCCCCCCAGCAGTCAAACGAAAAACACTCACACAGAAAAAAACTAAGTAAACACTTAAAAACAAAACCCTTGAAGAAAACAAACATTACGAATTTAAAAATAAGTACATTAAATGTAAGAACACTCAAATCAGAAGATAAAATGATAGAAATGGAAAATGCCATGAAAAAGATTGAATGGGATATTATAGGAATGGCAGAAGTAAGAAGAGAAGGTGACACAATTATTCAAAGAAAATCAGGACACATATTATATTTTAAAAGAGAAAAAGGAGGCCAAGGAGGTGTCGGTTTCTGGATTAATAAGAAACACAAAGATCTAGTGGAAGAATTCCATGGGCAATGGGAAGGAATAACAACAGTAAGGCTAAGAGTACACAAAATAGGAGTATCAATAATCCAAGTATATGCACCAACGTCTACAGCTACAGAAAAAGAAATGGATAAATTCTACGGTGACCTAGAAGATAGTATGGATAGGGAGAAAAAGAAAACGACATACATACTGGTGATAGGGGATTACAACAGTAAAATAGGGCAAAGCGAAAGGCGTAACGGAATGATAACAGGTCAACACGGTTATGGAACGAGAAACAAGCGAGGAAGGAACCTAATCGGTTTTGCTATTAAACATAGGCTCTTTATAACACACACCTTCTTTAAAAAACGTAATAACAGGACATGGATATCCCCAAACCGCCCTGGTGGCCTAGTGGTTAGAGTGGCAGAGTAGTAATCACAGCGATCAGCGGTCCCGGGTTCAAACCCCGGGGGAGGCACAAATTTACGTTGAAAAACGTGCAATATCAGTCCTTCTCAGGACTAACCAGGAACACCTGAAAACGGGAGTAGAACAAAACTTCCGAAACGTTGTGTGAATTACACCCTAGACAGTGGAAAAAGTCCGAAAAACATATCACAACAACAAGATGGTCAACAGAATTAGAAGATCAAGCAGGAATACGATGGTGGTCAGATACGGCCAACAAGAGAGAATGGAGACTAAAGGGGGAGGCCTTTGCCCAGCATTGGGATTGAACGGGCTGCTCATTATTATCATTATTATTATTATTATTTAAATTACGTTAAAAGTATTTGAATTACTTGTGGTAGTTGAAATTACTCTCGGTAACTGAATGCATTTTTGGTAATTCAGTTACTAAATTATTGACCTCAATTGGACATTAAATCTCCAGAACGCAAAAAATAAGATAAGACCCTATTACGTTACATGCTAAGCAAATCACAATTGGGTATTCCTGGAACAATATAAGTATAATTTATGTTCTTCTTTCTATCACTAGTCGGATAACAGCTAATTTTGCACAACAAATGCAGTTCCAACGACGTGTGCACGAGCAAAGAGGAAAATATCTGGTGCAGACGCGTATGTTTTTAGATGGGATGTAGTACATATATGTTGTGTTTTGTGTAGTAGTGTAGCTTGCTAATAATTACTGTGTAAGAAGCGAACATATGTCTACGGTAAGTACTACAGTACAGATTGCAGAATACAGTATGGTAAAAATATACAGGGTGATTTTAATAGTTGTACAAATATTTTAACTAGTAAAAGAATACAGTAAAATAACATGGTTAGTCCAATAATGTCTTGCACAAAAAACTTTTAGGTTTAAAAAAACGCGTTAACGTTTTTCTAAATAAGTTTGAGAACCACATACAGGGTGTCCAAAAAATGGCGGATTAACTCTACAGTGCGTTACTTGGGGATGCCTAATGAACCATGGAAAAATATGAAAAAAATTCCCTGGGCCGTATTTTTCGAAATATTTCTGGTCAAAGGTGGATAATGAAATCCATTTATTTAAATAACTAGTGTATAATTATAGTGTCAAATATATCTGGGACTTAATAAAATATCTGTTTTTTTAATATTCTTGGGATTTAACTAAATTGTTTTCAATATTTAAGTATTTTAAAAAACTGATTTCCTGTTGAGTTTGTCAATTACTAAATATGGCAAACAGGCTTTGTACAATAATAATATACGAAATCAAGATTGGCACTGAAATATTTTTTGTATGAATAATATATGTTGGTGGCACTGTAAGTTCATGTCAAATTCGATGTTAGCAGGTTAGGTTTTGCGACAGTTTGTGTCAAAACTGACGCAAAACCTAACCTACTAACCTCGAATTTGACATAGACTTACAGTGTCACCAACATATTAACAACTTACTATGGATACATTTTTGATTGAGAAATTGTTGCAGTATCAATGTTGCCAGATTTATTTCTATTAATTTAGAAATATTTCGAAAAATACGGCCCAGGGATTTTTTTTCATATTTTTCCAGGGTTCATAAGGCATCCCTCAGTAACGCACCGTAGAGTTAATCCGCCATTTTTTGGACACCCTGTATAATATTGAATAAAAATGTGATAATTATAAATCAAAGGAGGTTTTTATTAATATTTGTATTAATGTCATGTTAACGGAAGTTCTTGGAAAATACCATAAAATGAAAGATGTAAAAGCAGATAAATACTTTTTGACTGCGGCAAGAAAGGAAAATAATTACAACTTTACGAATCAATTGGAAAAAAATAATGTATAGAAGACAGAAGAGGAAAGTTTTCTCTTTTGTAAAACGATTTATAACTTTTATCAACAAGAAGAATGTTACCTTATTTGTTAGATGAGTCTCGAAATTATAAACATAGTTTACTCCCTTGGATAAATATCTACTATTTATGTTTACTAGTGTATAATGCAAATAGCTTTTCCAAACTACGTAGATCTATAAATGCCTCTAAAATATGGACATTGTGCCTATGAGGTTATCATTAGCAAATAGAATGCCATAGAACGGGGAAAAAATTGCAGTTTTAGAAGTTTAATTGACCACTGCTGTTGTTTCCATAAAAATTCCACTGCTTATAACTTTGAAACAAAATAAAAAATAAAATATTTAAATCACACTTGAGGTTTTGCATTAATTCACGCTGTTATATGAATAATGTATTTTTTTCTATAGCAAATGTTAAAGTGTGCTTTAATCGACTCAAAACAAAAGGTCAAGTTTTACTTTAACAGCAAGGGTAGATAAAGTAGCACTTTAACATCAAGGGTAGATAAAGTAGTTTAATTTTCTAACTTTTATTTAAATTAAATATTACAGCTTCGTAATAAGTGAAGAAGCCACCTAAAGTGGCGAAACGTAAAATAATCTGTTAACAGTTATTATGTGACGTTTGAACCACGAGGAACAACAACACAACCTGTTTTTTACTTCCTTTTACAATAAAGGAAGTATTGGATTCACCCCAAAAATTCGAAATTTCAAGTTTTCAACAGATCTTCACGTTTTAGACTCCCCTGCACCCAAAAAACATATTTTTTTCATTGGTCTGTCTGTGTGTCTGTCTGTGTGTGTGTCTGTGAACAGAATATCTCAAAAACGAAAAGAGGTATGGCGTTGAAACTTCATATATACGTTTTGTGTACTATGTAGGTGCGACAGCAAGCTTTTTAAGAAAATCGCATAACCGAAAGTAGGTGTTTCCTCTTGTGATTTTTCAGTTTTTTTCGATTTTTTCAAAAATTTGATATCCCATAAACAATTAGCTTTAAAGAAGGAATATCTACAGAAAATGCTTTAATTTAAATGTGGTATAGGTGTCTTTATGAATTTAGCAAAAGCATTTAATACTACTAGCTGTTACCCGCGACTTCGTTCGCGCGAGGTTCGTTATTTGTGTATTAAATAATGACTAATTATTTTCTGTCATCCCATCCCATCCTATCCCCGTCCCCATCCCTTTCTCCGCCCCCGTCTCCGTACCGTCCCATCCCGTCCCGTCCCGTCCCGTCCCCTCCCCTTCCATCCCCCCCTTCCCTTTTCTTTCCCTCCCGCCCCGTTCCTTCCCGTCCCGTTTAGTTCCCTCCAGTCCCGTCCCGTCCCGTCCAGTCCAGACACGTCTTGTCCAGTCCAGTCCCGCCCCGTCCCGTGCCGTCCCTTCCCTTATGTCATGTCCACCATCTTGGACTTACAAATAAATGCCATTTTCGTTATTTGTGTATTAAATAGCCTAATGACTAATTATTTTTTGTCATCCCATCCCATCTCGTCTCCGACTCCGTCCCCGTTCCCGTCCCTTTCCCCGTCTCCGTCCCCGTCCCCGTCCCCGTCCCCGTCCCCGTCCCGTCCCGTCCCGTTCATTCCTCTCCCATAGCATCCCTTCCCTTCTCGTCCCGTCCCGTCCGGCCCCCTTCCCTCCCCTCTCATCCCATCCCTTCCCTTTCCTTCCCGTCCAGTCCCGTTCCCTCCCCCCCCTCCCTTCCCCTCCCAACTCTTCCCTTTCCTTCCCGTCCCGTCCCGTCCCGTCTCGTTATCTTCTATTTTCACCTTCAGGGGACAAATTTTAAAAACTTTGAATGACTTAATTCAAAATTTGATCTTACAAAATTCCAACCCCTTTTTTTTCAAAAATCCTTTCATAGCGGATACGTACTCCCTATGAGAATTTCAAATGCCATTTTCGCAATCAACGTCCCAAAAAACCTTAATAACGACACCCATGTCGATTTTTATGCTTATTTACCCCATTTCACCCCCTAAGGGGTTGATTTTCGGAAAATCACGAAATACGTGTTTGGTTATTTGTTTTTAGGAATACTCCTACGAAGTTTCAAGTCGAAATGTCTATTTAATATTATTTTTCCATACAAAATTGTAACCCCCATTTTTCCCTTTTAGGGGTTTGTATTTCGAAACATCCTTCCTTATTCCTTGTATACATTATAAAGGGAACCTCTGTACAAAATTTCAGCTTTCTAGATTCAAGGGTTTGGGCTGGGCGTTGATGAGTGAGTGTGTGAGTCAGGACTTCTATTCTTACCTATATATAAGATTAGTCACGCGGAATTACTTGAGGCTTTGCAGGGCATGGGCTTCCGTGGGTTGGCCTTGAACCTAATGAAAGGGTATTTGAAAAATAGAGTACAGAGGTTCGAATTGATGATGAACTGAGAGTAGTATTGCGGCGATTTATCTGGAGCAACCTGTCAATCAAACGATTAAATTGATTGACCTAATTAAATCCGCGAATTAAATCCGCGGTTTGATCTAATTAATTTCGCGGATTGCTCTAATTAATTTTGATATGTGCTACTGATTAAATTACGCATTAGCTTCTGATTAAATTACGCGGCGGCCATTTTTAATTTGCTTCTGGAATTACGCAGCGGCCATTTTATTTTCGCCCGAATATTTGAATTTGAAATTTTTCAGATTTTTTTCTAAGTTCAATTTTTTGAATTTAAACTTCCCGGGTGTCGGCTATCTTGGTTTTCTGCGTGCGCACTTCTCGCGGCTGCCCTTTTAATTTGAATTTAATTCAGATTTTGTCTAAGTTCAATTTTTTGAATTTAAACTTCCCGGGTGTCGGACATCTTGGTTTTCTGCGTGCGCACTTCTCGCGGCTGCCGTTTTAATTTGAAATTTTTTCAGATTTTTTTTAAGTTAAATTTTTTGAATTTAAACTTTCCGGGGGTCGGCCATCTTTGTTTTCTGCGTGCGCACTTCTCGCGGTTGTCGTTTTAGTTTTAATTTTCGCGGAAATATTTGAATTTTAAACTGGTAGATCTCTCTCTCTCTCTCTCTTCTGCTCATCGGGCGTTGGTTGTCTCTCTCTTGCATTCACAGAAGGGCTGTTTATATTTAAAAAAATCTCTGGACGAGCTGGATTTGAACGCTCTACGTTCGTGTTTACCAAATTAGATGCAACCGTCAATGCCTCAGCACTACCGAGACGTTGCAAAATTTAATGTGACTATCGGAACTCCACGTCGCTGCTCTGACGTCACGAGCCCAGCTTTTAAAACAAACAATTTTTTCAAAAATATAAATTATAAGAATAGAATTGGGTAGCCTGTTGTGTTTAAAGGTTGATACAATTTTTTAAAAATTGATTTTTTAATAGGTTTTTATGTAAATAATTCTCTAATTTTTATAATTTGCGTGACGCGCTATCGAGATTCTCATTGTCCCATCCTACTATATAGCTGAAAATTTCCGCTCGGTCGGTGATAAGAGGTAAAGTCAGATCGTAAATATAAAACGAGTTACAAATTTGATTTTAATGTATTCCTGAAATACTAAGTATGAAAAGGACTCATATAATTTTATTAAATTATTTATAAAAACCGATGAAAGTTTGAAAGCTATATGAATATCGGGGTGCCTAATTTGTTTTTGTACAATTTGAAACCTTGAAATGCAGGCTTTAACTTGATTGTTAGCACAGACAAAGGAATTTGCTATGATATCACCGGTTCTGCAGGGGTCAGCTTGTCTGCGCTCATACTTTACGTAAAGTGGAAATTTTCTATCTCACTCGCTCTTATTGACCGCTGTAACTTTATCTCTTGCACTCGTTCAAAATGTCTGCAATTTTAATATGATTGAAGGTATTTCGTCATTCCTTCCTTTAATTTAGTCTATCTCTCTTGTACTCAATGGGTTTTGATTGTCTCGTCGTCGTCGTTCTATCTCAGTCGTACACATTGACAGCTGTAACTTTACCTCTTGCACTCGCTCACAATGTCTGTAGTTTTAATATGATTGAAGGTATTTCGTCATTCCTTCCAAGTATTTAAAAATATATATTAGTCGTGTTTTAAAAAATATACGCATAAGCGTTTTGCGATTTTCTAACGATTTAGTTCATATGATTTTTGTTGGCTTTAAAATAAATAGACATTATTTTATGTATTGTTTGAGGCTTTCGCGGTCACTCGAATTATTCCCCTTAGCATAGAATTTCGGCTTAGACCGCGTAGTATTTGTATATGAACACCCAGCATTTTCTGGCTTAATGTGCCTTGCACCTTGTGAAGTCGAGCAAAAACCCGCCCGATGGCCATGCTCTTTGGTGGCTCGTGTTGTTTGAGTATCTTGAGAATGAGGATACTTAGGCAGATTTGGCCGTTTTGCTGTTTGTGCATCCATATTCACTAACGTTTCGCAAGACCTTGCAGCTTGCATCATCAGAGTGAAAGTCGCACAGTCCTCGTTCTCAAGATACTCAAACAACACGAGCCACCAAAGAGCATGGCCATCGCGCGGGTTTTTGCTCGACTTCACAAGGTGCAAGGCACATTAAGCCAGAAAATGCTGGGTGTTCATATACAAATACTACGCGGTCTAAGCCGAAATTCTATGCTAAGGAGAATAATTCGAGTAACCGCGAAAGCCTCAAACAATACATAACACGCCTTTACAGCGAGGAAGTTCACAACCAAACCAGAACATTAGACCAACTAAGGCAGAAGACGGCGAAATTATTAGCGGACCTAGCCTTTCTAAAACGTTGCCGTGACAGCAAGGTCTTACCTAACTGTGTCCACATTAAACACCATCTAAGAAATCATCATAACAACAGAATTCTCAACAATGCCAGTCTGGGCTTATTAAGATCCGAAATACAAAGAGTTAGACAGGAATTAGATAGCACAGGGTCAAGGCTGTACAACCTACACATAAAACTGGCAAACACGCTGGAGCCAACATTGTGGGAGAAAATCGACGCTATCACTACAAGACAAGCACACAATACACTGGAACAAGCAACAGCTAAGCAATCTGCCAAATATGATAAGCTAGCGCCTAAGCAGTCTTCGAAACAATTGGCTACGGACAAAGTAATCGTAAACCTTAGCAACATACAACTGGATAAACAGACCACATCCTTACTAAAGAAAGGTTTTAACTTCGCCGTAGCCCCTAAGCAAATACCTGTGGAGGAGATAATATGTGGAGTGGAAGCAGCAATCCAAAAACTTCCCAGAAAAGATGCAGAAATCATCCGACAGGATGTGTCTTGTATTTTAAGAAGAGCGAAACCGCCCCGCTCCAACATCAGTAAAGCAGAGAGAGAGGCAGCTAAAGCGTTAAAGAAGAACAAAGACATTGTCGTTCTCAAAGCTGACAAAGGAAATGCTACTGTGGTAATGAACACTGAAGATTATAATGCGAAGATGGAAGTCTTACTATCTGATACAACTTACAAAAGTCTACACCGCAATCCCACTACCTCTCTCAAAACAAAGATAACCTCTGCCATAAAATGCTCCGATAGTATCGATCCCACTTTAAAGCACCGATTGATTCCTAGAAATGCAATAACTCCTCGCATGTATGGCCTACCTAAGATACATAAGGAGGGCGTGCCGTTGAGACCAATTGTCAGCGCGATCAATTCTCCTACACATGCTTTAGCAAGACATTTAACCAGTATACTATAGCCTCTAACTGGTAAAACAGACTCCTTTGTCAAGGATTCAGCAGAGTTTGTCCAGAAACTAAAGAACATAAAGTTAAACAAAAATGATCTCTTAGTCAGTTTCGACGTAGTATCACTCTTCACGAAAGTGCCGGTTGATGAGGTGCTAGTAATGCTCAAAGATCTCTTGCCTACAGACCAAGTAGAACTTGTTGAAATTTGCCTGAAAAACACTTACTTCAGTTGGAACAATAAAATATACGAACAAGTCGAAGGAGCGGCCATGGGTTCACCGCTATCACCTGTTATCGCTAATATCTACATGGAAGCTTTTGAAACCAAGGCTCTCGAACAAGCACAGCTAAAACCGACTTGCTGGTTGAGATATGTAGATGATACCTTTGTCATCTGGTCACATGGACGCCAGACATTGATTGAATCTGTTTCTAAAACACCTGAATTCTGTACATCCCAACATACAATTCACAATGGAAGTAGAGGAAAATTGCAGTATTCCGTTTCTAGACGTCCTGGTGAAACGTAAATCAGATGGCAGTTTAGGACATGCAGTTTATAGAAAGAAAACACACACGGACAGATATCTAAATGCTGACTCACACCATCATCCAATGCAAAAAGCAACAGTTCTCCAGACTCTGGCGACAAGAGCCGTTCGTATCTCAGACGAGGAAAATCTAGAAAGAGAAAAGCTACATCTGTTTGACTCTTTACAAAGGAACGGATACACAACTACCGCCATACAAAAAGCACTAGACAAGACTATGACAAAAAAGGCTAAAGAAGAATCTCCACCTCTGGAAGGCTTAGCATTTCTACCTTACGTTAAAGGCTCAACTGATAAGATAGGACGTGTCCTGCAACGATGCAACATCAAAACTGTGTTCACGAGCAAGGAAACTTTGGGTAACGGCTTCATATCGGTAAAAGACAAGATTCCAAGTTTAAAAACCGCTTGCGTATATCGCATTCCTTGTTCTTGCGGCTCGAGTTACATTGGACAGACTGGTCGTTCCGTTGATTTAAGACTCCAAGAACATAAAGGCGATTGCAAACACAAACGCATCACAAACTCAGCCGTAGCTGAGCATACATTTACAAATGGGCACACTTTAGAATTTGAGCATGCCAGAGTACTTGCCAGAATACCTCATTACTTCCCGCGAGTGATACGTGAAGCCATAGAAATAGAAAAACATCCAAATAATATCAACAGGGAAGATGGCTTTAAGCTTAGTAAAACGTGGACCCCTGTGATACACGATCTAAAGCATTAGAACCACTCTGCGTCATACGGCCACGCCCCACGGATTACGTTGCACTCGGATGACCAACCAGCGTTACGCCACTCCGCACGCCTGGCACAGAGGACTATAAATAGCTCCACACCGACCTTCGGTTCTTAGTGCGACTTTCACTCTGATGATGCAAGCTGCAAGGTCTTGCGAAACGTTAGTGAATATGGATGCACAAACAGCAAAACGGCCAAATCTGCCTAAGTATCCTCGTTCTCAAGATACTCAAACAACACCAGCCACCAAAGAGCATGGCCATCGCGCGGGTTTTTGCTCGACTTCGCAAGGTGCAAGGCACATTAAGCCAGAAAATTCTGGGTGTTCATATACAAATACTACGCGGTCTAGGCCGAAATTCTATGCTAAGGAGAATAAGACATTATTTTATTTCGTATTGAGTTTTATAATTACGCTGTGCCATTTTTGGGATTTAAATACGTCACGCAGAAGTCGTCCGTCCGCGCCGTCTATTTTTGGATTTGATTACGTCACGCCGAAGTCTTCCGCCTCACTCATTGCAGCTGCTCTCTCTCGATCGCATTTATTTAATTTAAAAAAAGCTTTTTGCGTCGGCCCCAAGTCGGGTTTGAACCCTAGTTGTCACGAGATTGTCATGTTTGGCTTTTATTTTATAAGTAAAGCGTCTTAGTTACTTTGAAGCACACCTTTTATAAAACGCACCAGTCAAATTTAAAATAAATTACTAGGTTTTGGAGAGGGTCGGCATCGAAATGACAATTTAATAATAATTTTCAAAGTACATTACTCTAACTTGTTGCAATTTTAGTAAGCTTTGAATAAAAACAGCACTTTCATTGAAAAATCTTCTGCCACAAGCATTTCGATAAACAACATTTTAGTTACGTAGGCTTATTGTTCATTTTTATTACGAAAATTAACTCAAAATTGAACAAAAATCACGCAATTACACATCATGTCACATAAATTTTTTACAAAAATCGACGTCATGTCACACAAATTATACAAAAACTGACATCATGTCACTTGAAATTATACAAAAAACGACATTTTTACTCAACACACGACGAAAATTGAACAAAAATCACGCATACACATCATCTCACATAAATTTTTACAAAAATGGACATCATGTTACATAAACTATGCATAATTTTGTAAATGTTTTACACTTTTTTTATAAAATGCATCGCTCAAAATTGAAAGAAATCTCAATTTCGTTGAAAAAATCTTCTGCCACAATCATTTCGATAAAAAAAAATCAAAAATTCTTGTACTTTTGATGGAAATACATGTATGTTGACCACAAATTCACATAATTTTGAATAAAAACGCTCAATCTCGTTGAAAAAAAATGTTCTGGCACCATCATTACACTTAAAATTTTACAAAAACTGACATCATGTCACTTGAAATTATACAAAAAACGACATTTTTATCTAATAAGCGATAAAAAATACGCCATCCCACATTATTTCACTTAAAAAATTATCACAAATCGTTTTATAAATCGTTTTGTAAAACGAAAATGATGTAAAAGCAGTTTTAGAGTTATTTCTAAGCATAATTTTGCAAATGTTTTACACTTTTTTTATAAAATGTACTCAAAATTAAAATAAATCACAATTTTTAAATTATATCACACCATTATGAAATCGTAGATTGATTTTTTGAATTTTTACACTTACTTATACTAATATTTTAGCTTTAGATTTTGTAATTATTGCAGATTCGTGAAAAAACAAAAGCAGAGTAGAAATAAAAAACACAAACACTTTGTAATAAACAAATATATTGTTCTTATTTCGTATAATACTTAATAACATAAAAATAAATGTACAGCTGAATGTCTTATTGTCTAAAAATCCGCTAGCAATTTACAAAACTGTAGTTTGAGGTGTACAACATTTCAAATTAAAAAAAGGTGCAAGTGATAAAATCAGAATTCGTTTACATGGGATCGTAGAACAAATTTCATTGTGGCATTTTAAAGTTTAAGGCGCTCCCAATCCAGGATTCCGTTCGTATTTGATGTTGAGGATCTCTGCCTTAGAGGTGTTTTTCTAACGGCCCTTTTTTGGAAGTGCTTCCTAATCGACGTTTTTCTGACTGCAGCTTTTTGATGTGGACTTGGATGAGTAGCTGGTGTTTTTAATTTATATTCTAAATCGGGCTCGCAGTTATCAGTTTCCATTTCGGTTTTTCCTGTAGTACCAGTCGGGGTAGGCTTCTTTTGCTGTTTAGGTTTAGCTAGCAGCACATGAGCAACGTTAAGGCCTTTGATGTAATCAGCAAACTGTAGGCGTCCGGGTGGATTAATAGTTTTTCGAGGCCTCAGAGCGTCGTGAACTAAATCGACTATGTTAGACGCCGGTAAAATTTCACCCTTTATAGTAACGGTACCCTTGCAATCCCAGCTCACATCGTTTGAGGCACTCAAAATGCGTAGAAAAACTTCAGCTTTTTTCTTCAAAGTTTTGGAAAGTGTAGATAAAATAACGGCATTTGATAGGTTGTTACTGCTTGTTTCAATAGGTATTTTGATTGGCTGCCGTGCCTGGTTTGTGAAATGAAGGAATCTTTGTAACACTTGGTTGTACTGCCCCCATTTATCGTGATCAGTTAATTTGGACTTTAAAACTTTTTGCATTTCGTCATCAATCTGTGATAATATATTTTTCTCCGCATTATCGCCAGACTTAAAGCGTTGGACAAATTCCGGCGATACAACCAACATCTTCCGCGCTTGGTGCATTTTAGTCGAAAAGGAGCTCAGTCGTTTGTTCTGGTAGAGCCGTCGTGAATAAACTAACTTAAAATCAAGACTTTCATAATAAATATATATAAAAAAAAATATGGCAGGCACGGGAATCGAACCCGCATTCTCTCTCGAGACCAGAGCTTAAATCTGGCGCCTTAACCATTCGGCCAACCTGCCTCCCTGTATAAACGAACACCCTCTGCATAATTAAGAAAACATCTAGTTTAAAGGGCTTCTATTTGCAATTTCATACAATATTTCATATAAATTAAATCATGTACAAATTTCTAAACTGGGTTTGATATATATTTATCGAAAGACTTGATCCACATCCGACGTTTTATTACTATTTGTCGTGATTCGTCATCGCTGAATTTACAAGAACCAACCTGTCTGCTGTGTGACGTACGTAATGTCTCCATCCCTTTTTATTTTAAAATTTGATAAAACTAGAGGTCCAAACTGCTGCCGCACTAACTCGTTTTAAACCATTGTACTCTGTTACCTGGTGCGGCTGCATCCTGCCCTCTGGTTTTACAAATTTTAAAATAAAAAGGTGTGGAAACATTGCGTGTGTCGCATAGCAGACAGGCTGGTTCTTGTAAGTTCAGCGATGACGAATCACGACAAATAATAATAAAACGACAGCTGTGGATCAAGTCTTTCGATAAATATATATCAAACCCAAGTTTAGAAATTTGTACATGATTTAATTTATATGAAATATTGTATGAAATTGCAAATAGAAGGCCTTTAAACTAGATGTTTTCTTAATTATGCAGAGAGTGCTCGTTTATACAGGGAGGCAGGTTGACCGAGTGGTTAAGGCGCCAGATTTAAGCTCTGATCTCGAGAGAGAATACGGGTTCGATTCCCGTACCTGCCATATTTTTTTTATATATTTATTATGAAAGTCTTGATTTTAAGTTAGTTTATTCACGACGGCTCTACCAGAACAAACGACTGAGCTCCTTTTCGACTAAAATGGACCAAGCGCGGAAGATGTTGGTTGTATCGCAGGAATTTGTCCAACGCCTTAAGTCTGGCGATAATGCGGAGAAAAATATATTTATTTACTAGCAACGTAATATTGTACATTTTCGTCATAGAAACAAAATATGAAAAGGTACTCATAACTCCCAAGGGACCTGTCAAATTTTTTCTCCCTCAAACTCTTGGTAACCATGCAACTATAGGCCATATCTTAGCAACCATACATTTAGGCAACCCTTGATGTTACTTAAATATTCTAATTTTAAATGTCATCATGACATTTTAAAATTTTATACTACTGTTACTAATATGCTAGTAAATAAAATATTGTATGCACCACGGGAGATATTCATGTTTTTTACCCTCGGTTGACTTACAGACCTCGGGCAAGAGGCCCTCGGAAAAAACATATTCATATCTCCCTTAATGCATAAATATCTATATCACAGCTTGATGACGAAATGCAAAAAGTTTTAAAGTCCAAATTAACTGATCACGATAAATGGGGGCAGTACAACCAAGTGTTACAAAGATTCCTTTATTTCACAAACCAGGCACGGCAGCCAATCAAAATACCTATTGAAACAAGCAGTAACAACCTATCAAATGCCGTTATTTTATCTACACTTCCCAAAACTTTGAAGAAAAAAGCTGAAGTTTTTCTACGCATTTTGAGTGCCTCAAACGATGTGAGCTGGGATCGCAAGGGTACCGTTACTATGAAGGGTGAAATTTTACCGGCGTCTAACACAGTCGATTTAGTTCACGACGCTCTGAGGCCTCGAAAAACTATTAATCCACCCGGACGCCTACAGTTTGCTGATTACATCAAAGGCCTTAACGTTGCTCATGTGCTGCTAGCTAAACCTAAACAGCAAAAGAAGCCTACCCCGACTGGTACTACAGGAAAAACCGAAATGGAAACTGATAGCTGCGAGCCCGATTTAGAATATAAATTAAAAACACCAGCTACTCATCCAAGTCCACATCAAAAAGCTGCAGTCAGAAAAACGTCGATTAGGAAGCACTTCCAAAAAAGGGCCGTTAGAAAAACACCTCTAAGGCAGAGATCCTCAACATCAAATACGAACGGAATCCTGGATTGGGAGCGCCTTAAACTTTAAAATGCCACAATGAAATTTGTTCTACGATCCCATGTAAACGAATTCTGATTTTATCACTTGCACCTTTTTTTAATTTGAAATGTTGTACACCTCAAACTACAGTTTTGTAAATTGCTAGCGGATTTTTAGACAATAAGACATTCAGCTGTACATTTATTTTTATATTATTAAGTATTATACGAAATAAGAACAATATATTTGTTTATTACAAAGTGTTTGTGTTTTTTATTTCTACTCTGCTTTTGTTTTTTCACGAATCTGCAATAATTACAAAATCTAAAGCTAAAATATTAGTATAAGTAAGTGTAAAATTTCAAAAAATCAATCTACGATTTCATAATGGTGTGATATAATTTAAAAATTGTGATTTATTTTAATTTTGAGTACATTTTATAAAAAAAGTGTAAAACATTTGCAAAATTATGCTTAGAAATAACTCTAAAACTGCTTTTACATCATTATCGTTTTACAAAACGATTTATAAAACGATTTGTGATAATTTTTTAAGTGAAATAATGTGGGATGGCGTATTTTTTATCGCTTATTAGATAAAAATGTCGTTTTTTGTATAATTTCAAGTGACATGTCAGTTTTTGTAAAATTTTAAGTGAAAATATGGTGTCAGACATTTTTTTTCAACGAAATTGAGCGTTTTTATTCAAAATTATGTTAATTTGTGGTCAACATACATGTATTTCCATCAAAGGTACAAGAATTTTTGAATTTTGTTTATCGAAATGATTGTGGTAGAAGATTTTTTCAACGAAACTGCGATTTCTTTTAATTTTGAGCGATGCATTTTATAAAAAAGTGTAAAACATTTGCAAAATTATGCATAGTTTATGTAACATGATGTCGATTTTTGTAAAAATTTATGTGAGGTGATGTGTAATTGCGTGATTTTTGTTCAATTTTCGTCGTGTGTTGAATAAAAATGTCTTTTTTGTATAATTTCAAGTGACATGATGTCAGTTTTTGTAAAATTTTAAGTGAAATGATGGTGTCAGAACATTTTTTTCAACGAGATTGCGCGTTTTTATTCAAAATTATGTTTAATTTGTGGTCAACATACATATATTTCCATCAAAAGTACAAAATTTTTAAATTTTGTTTATCGAAATGATCGTGGTAGAAGATTTTTTCAACGAAATTGCGATTTCTTTTAATTTTGAGCGATGCATTTTATAAAAAAGTGTAAAACATTTACAAAATTATGCATAGTTTATGTAACATGATGTCCATTTTTGTAAAAATTTATGTGACATGATGTGTAATTGCGTGATTTTTGTTCAATTTTGAGTTAATTTTCGTAATAAAAATGAACAATAAGCCTACGTAACTAAAATTTTGTTTATCGAAATGCTTGTGGCAGAAGATTTTTCAATGAAAGTGCTGTTTTTATTCAAAGCTTACTAAAATTGCAACAAGTTAGAGTAATGTACTTTGAAAATTATTATTAAATTGTCATTTCGATGCCGACCCTCGCCAAAACCTAGTAATTTATTTTAAATTTGACTGGTGCGTTTTATAAAAGGTGTGATTCAAAGTAACTAAGACGCTTTACTTATAAAATAAAAGCCAAACATGACAATCTCGTGACAACTAGGGTTCAAACCCGACTTGGGGCCGGCGCAAAAAGCATTTTTTAAATTAAATAAATGCGAGCGACAGAGAGCAGCTGCAATGAGTGAGGCGGAAGACTTCGACGTGACGTAATCAAATCCAAAAATGGACGCCGCGGACGGACGACTTCTGCGTGACGTAATCAAATCCCAAAAATGGCACAGCGTAATTACAAAACTCAAGTACGAAATAAAATAATGTCTATTTATTTTAAAGGCGACAAAAATCATATGAACCAAATCGTTAGAAAATCGCAAAACGCTTATGCGTATATTTTTTAAAACGCGTTTAATATATATTTTTAAATACTTGGAAGGAATGACGAAATACCTTCAATCATATTAAAACTACAGACATTGTGAGCGAGTGCAAGAGGTAAAGTTACAGCAGTCAATAAGTACGACTGAGATAGAACGACGACGACGAGACAATCAAAACCCATTGAGTACAAGAGAGATAGACTAAATTAAAGGAAGGAATGACGAAATACCTTCAATCATATTAAAATTGCAGACATTTTGAAGGAGTGCAAGAGATAAAGTTACAGCAGTCAATAAGAGCGAGTGAGATAGAAAATTTCCACTTTACGTAAAGTATGAGCGCAGACAAGCTGACCCCTGCAGAATCGGTGATATCATAGCAAATTCCTTTGTCTGTGCTAACAATCAAGTTAAAGCCTGCATTTCAAGGTTTCAAATTGTACAAAAACAAATTAGGCACCCCGATATTCATATAGCTTTCAAACTTTCATCGGTTTTTATAAATAATTTAATAAAATTATATGAGACCTTTTCATACTTAGTATTTCAGGAATATATTAAAATCAAATTTGTAACTCGTTTTATATTTACGATCTGACTTTACCTCTTATCGCCGACCGAGCGGAAATTTCCAGCTATATAGTAGGATGGGACAATGAGAATCTCGATAGCGCGTCACGCAAATTATAAAAATTAGAGAATTATTTACATGAAAACCTGTTACAAAATCAATTTAAAAAAAATTGTATCAACCTTTAAACACAACAGGCTACCCAATTCCATTCTTATAATTTATATTTTTGAAAAAATAATTTGTTTTAAAAGCTGGGCTCGTGACGTCAGAGCAGCGGAGTGGGTTTCCGATAGTCACATTAAAATTTGCATCGTCTCGGTAGTGCTGAGGCATTGACGGTTGCATCTAATTTGGTGAACACGAACGTAAAGCGTTCAAATCCAGCTCGTCCAGAGATTTTTTTAAATATAAATAGCCCTTCTGTGAATGCAAGAGAGAGACAACCAACGCCCTATGAGCAGAAGAGAGAGAGAGAGAGATCTACTAGTTTGAAATTCAAATATTTCCGCGAAAATAAAAATTAAAACGACAACCGCGAGAAGTGCGCACGCAGAAAACAAAGATGGCCGACACCCGGGAAGTTTAAATTCAAAAAATAAAATGGCCGCTGCTTAATTCCAGAAGCAAATAAAAATGGCCGCCGCGTAATTTAATCAGAAGCTAATGCGTAATTTAATCAGTAGCACATATCAAAATTAATTAGATCAAACCGCGGATTTAATTCGCGGATTTAATTAGGTCAATCAATTTAATCATTTGATTGACAGGTTGCTCCAGATAAATCGCCGCAATACTACTACTGAGTGAGAGATTAATAGTAAGGCGAGGTGTTCCGCAGGGAACAGTACTTGGTCACATCCTTTTCTCTATCTATATCAATGGTTTATTAAATCTCAATTCCACAAGCACAATTTCTGCTTTTGCAAATGACAGAGTAATAATATACACTGCAAATTCTTGGAAGGATGTAAAACTGGCAGCAGAAAATGACTTAATAGTAATTTATGCATTTAGTGTGTAAAGAGAGCCATTTTGGTATGAGGATGCGAGTTTCGTGCCGAGCGGTTGCGAGGCGCGAAAAAGCAACCGAATACCAAAATGGCTCTTTACACTCAAAATACATTAAAAAAAAATTCTACGGTCCTAAATAAATGACAAAATTGTTAAATAATTGAAATTTCTTTATAACAGGCAACCAGAAATACATCACTGACACTGTGTATTTGTAACACACTATGTACTTGTACTGTATAAATAAGTGTAATTTTAGTAGAACACGAGACGTTTTAGAAAAATAAATAAATATCTTATCTTCAGATTCCATCTTCAACTTCAGAAAAACTCGCAAACTCAATAAAAATGTTGCGCGATGATGGACGCGCCGTGATGCAATTGTCAATAATTTTAGCCAGTTCCAGAAAAATGACGAATTACAATAATAATCAGGTTAGCCATGGCAATGCGTAAAGTAAAATGAAGTGACGCGATTATTGCATTAAGACATTGTTTACGTGGTTGCGATGTTGAAATGGTTACTAGGGAAAAAATGTGTGAATCGCTAACTTTTCGCATTGGCAGTGAGCTTTTAATAGTCAGTTTTAGAGGCGACCATAGATAAAAATAATTTTAAAAATCTGTAAAAGGCTTTACCCAGAACTTCCTCCGTCGACATTGTGACACTAAATAATTGTAAAAATCAAATTAAGTTAGGAGTAAAAATATCTTCACGTTTCTAATAAATTAAATAAATTTTTAATAAAAAAAACGTTACCGGTGGTCAAATTCGAACGGCAAGCGGATCCCGTATTCAGTCCCAACGTTTTGTGGGATATCGCAATTGACTGGGCTATTTCTACCTTCGCCACGGAGCACCGACCTTTCGAGTTCCTGCGTCGCAGCTATATTTAGTAACGCGCTAATTTGTGCCTCCTTTTTGTATCGTAAAACATTTATTCTGTATCTATTGGCTCCCATTTGGGGTAAGAATAAAGCCGGCACTATGTGCAAAGTATTACTTGTATCTATTACTAAGTTAAATGAAAAATAAACAAAATTAATTTTTTTAAGGTGCTACTCCTGTATATATTTGTTTGAATTTTTCTCGGTTTTATTCCAAGTAGGTATATAATGTGTATGCAAAATATGGTCTTCCTCCGACAAATGGTTTTTGAGTTATACCGCCAAAAGACAGACAGATAGACAGACGGAATTGGGAAAACCAGATTTTCGTCATCGAGGGATCCTGAAACGTGAAGATCTGGAGAGATCTCGAAAGCTGATTTTTTCGCGATTACAATACTTCCTTCGTGTTTTAGACGAGGGAAGTAAAAAGGTTTGATCAAAAAGAAGTCTCAATAAATTTTAATAAAACTAAATTTATAGCATTTAGTTGTTACAAAAACAAAACAAAAGTCAATTACCGAATTAATTTTAGAAAATAATTATGTTAGTCACCATATTGAATCAGTTAGTAGTATAAAATATCTAAAGTTCAAATTGATCAACATCTTAAATGGAATGTGCACGTTAATTCGTTATTAAAAAGGTTAAGAGTTATATTATTTTATTTTAAAAAATTCAAAGAAATATTTAATGTTAAACGTTTACGAATTCTTTATTAGTGGAATCTCATTTGCAATATGGTATTGCGGCTTGGGGTGGAATTTTAAAAAGTCACTTGCTACCTTTGGTGGTGTTACAGAAATACTTTCTAAAAATTATTATGGATCAAGATCGACTATATTCATCCGAGCTACCTTATAAAACCTCCAAATTGTTTGATATTCGACAATTATCTTGTTACAGAATATTGTGCTTTCAGTACAAAACAAGTGACAATTTAAAACGTATACCACATCATCACCATACAAGATATAAACGCCACGTCGAAATACAAGTTGAAGGTGCCTCGAAAACATTAGGACAGCGCTCCTATAGCTATATTGCACCGCGTATATTTTTTATTTTACCTAATGAAGTCAAAAACTGTAATAATGTTAATTTACTTAAAAGCAAACTTAAACTCTGAGTTTATAGTAAACCTAAATATATAATTCACAATTTAATTAATAATAAAGATATCAACAGTAGTTATTAATGCTATCGCTTACGTTAATTTAACTAGTACTTTTCTCTATGCGAAAGGTTATTCTGAGCCATATTATTCCTACAAAATTTTATTTTTAACAATACTGCGTCTATATGTTTGTTAAATGCTAATTTGAGAGCTCACGCACAAGTTTTCTTTTTAAACTTCTGTGAGCAAATATTGTTTATTATTTCTTGTCTGTATCTGTTGTAGTACTTCCAATTATTACCTTTTATTATTTCATTTTTATATTTTGTATATCATTGTATTATATGGATACTAGAAAGAAATATATTATTATTATTATCTATTTCTTAGGTAACGCAAAAATAAACAAATCATACGTATGTTAAACTCAATAGAGGAACACGCTGTATAAAGGATTTCGTTCCTGCTTGCTCTGAAACTTATTTTGCTCATAATTTCAATTCAGCTGAAATGAAGTACTCCTTGATAACTCAGCAATAACTTTTTCGGTTGCATGTAAAGTACTATAATAATTACTAAATAGCAAAGTCGACGTTGTGACTCTAAACAACTTTAAAAATCAAAGGAAACTAGGGGTAAAAATATTCCAACGATCCTAATAATATTGAAACAATAAAACGAAACACTTGGTATTGCAAATTAAATCAATTTCAAAACAAAAAAACTATCGGTGATGGGATTCGAATTACAACACCTGCGAACGCGAATTTAAATCCCGGCATTTGATCCACACCGCATCGTGGAAGACCTCTGCTGGATTTGAGATGCGCGGCTGTATTTAACCGAATGGACTTATTATTCAAACTTGTTAACTCATTTATAACATTACCCTGTATCTGTTGGGCCCCATTTTCGTCAAATTATTACTTTTATCTATTTCTCAGTAAATAAGCAAAATTTAATTTTTTAAATTGCGCACCCTGAATATAATTGTTCAAAATTTTCTCGGTTTTATGCCAGGTAGGTTTTGGTTTTCGCCATTAAGCTTTTCTCGAAAAAAAAATCGAGGATGAGGGGTTCATTTTTCTATGTCGCCTACAGTTATCGAGATTCCCTATGAAAACATCGAAATTTGTTCACCGTGTTCAGTTGTAGAATGCGATAGCCTCAACTAATCAAAATTAGAGACGAAGTGTGTGTTATTTATTACTCGTAGTATAAATGAACCGGTACAATTATTTGTAAAACTAGTCATGAAAGCGATGCATTTTTATAAGTCGCAAGGTTGGTGCATGACGACGAAGCGAAACGTAAAATAGTTGCTTTCATACGTATTGTACACGTTATTTTTTGCATAGTGATATCTTGCAACTAGAAATTTGGTCGAAAAGGACTTCAGAATTTACAACTGTCAAAATCCACAATTTCAATTTCAATCAATTAGTTAAGATAGTAATTTGTACAACTAGTTTTGAAAGGCATACTTTTTTTCTGAATTTGTAGTTGCAAGAAAATGAATGAAAAAAGGACTTTCAAAACGTATTGTACACGTAGTTTTTTGCATAGTGATCTCTTGTAACTCAAAATTTAGTCGAAAAGGATTTCGAAATTTATAACTGTCAAATTGACAATTCACAATTTTAATAAAATAGTTTGAAAAAGTGTACTTTTTTCACGATTTTGCGTTAAAAAAGTGGTACTTTCTTCACGATTTTTCGTTAAAAAACTACTTTCATGATCACTATGCAAAAAAAGTATAACTACTTTTACGTGAAAAAAGGCAGTAGGTACATTCTTTACGATTTTTCGTTAAAAAAGACGACTTGCGCGATCGTACAAAACTACTATTAACTGATATCTTTCCTCCCCCCCCCCCTCGTCGCAACATCTTGCTTTTAATTGAGGGGCATACATACCTCTTACCAACTGAAAAAACTGAGAACTACTGCTGTAAAAAATAACTTTGTCTTTACAGTGTATGAGGAATTTAGTAGCTGTAAACATATGTGAAAAATTATAAAAAAGCGACTTTGAAGATCGAATATACGTAGTTTGAAAACATCAACTCAAAACAACAGTTTACATATCAAAATAGAAAAATTATGGTGTTCTATTACTTTCCTTAAATTGGGTAAATTATGACAGTACGAAGAGCAATTGACTAAAAATATTATTTTAACAAATTTGAAGATTTTATTTAAATTGCAAAGAATC
>CALNHX010012791.1:0-22492 GCA_940337035.1 Agriotes lineatus
GCAACCTGTATACAACAGCAATGAGATAGCATGAAGAAGAAACAGAATTCAATGATTGAATAAGAAAGAGATGAACATACAAACAAATATTTGAGTAAACTTGATGTTCATTTTAATTATGGCATATGTCAACAAAATATGCCTACTAAAATAACTTTTTTTACGGTTATCTCTTATTCAAGTATTATGTGTTTTTGCTCATGCTATCTTATTGCTGTTGCATACTTATGGTCCCATCGGTATACAGCGTTGTTTATATTATTTTGTGATATTTTTTGCCTTATTAAGATTGTTTCGTAATATGTCTATCAGTATATATTAATGTTAATAATTATAAGGATTATTTCTTCAAATTAATGTTATGTTCATTTTTTAAAAATGGAGTCAGAGCCGTCACAATGTTTTTTGTAATCTCTAACAGGCGCAATTTATTGCGTCTAACTGTTTATTTCCACAAACTTCGGCAGCCAATGTTCTTTCCCGATAAATGAGTAATTTACCTGGGTGAATGCTTATTCAATGTTACATTTAAATTGTTATTTTACATAAAATATTCCAGTGCATTTATATGTAGTTTATTTATCAAGATAACATTATGATGTGAGTAAAAGTTTAGCTTAGCTTTCTAAATATTACACATTTGATAAATACCCAGTGTTTAGGTATTTACCCGAGGCAGGGGTAAATACCCAGGTAAATACCCATTTATAAATACCGTACCCACTGGGTATTTACCCGACCCACATCACTAGGCGTAGCACACTATTTTTATTTCTGTATTCCCCATCTTATATCCTCCGTTCGCTGATATCTAAAAGCACTATATTTAGACAAACCTACAACTTTCTGAAAATAGGGACAAATAAGTACTTATTTGCTTTTGGAATATCCCAAATATAAAGAAAATATTATGTTTTACTGTTATGATTAAAGCTGATAATTATATGCACTCAAATGTACGAAAATATGCGCATATATATGCATATATTTTGTTGAGTATATGCACCCAAAGTTATAATATATGCACATAATATGCTCCTCATTTTATTTTGAAAATAGGTAGGAGTATTCTAAATAATGTAAAAATTTTAATTATTTTGTATGAGTTTATTTAATTCCCTAATATTTATTCAAAGACGACATTCGTTTTAACGTTTGGCCATATAAACATGGACTGCCAACGCCAACTTCAGGTTGTAATCAACATAAAAATGAGATTTCCCGTAACCCCGCCAGACTATTATTCACCCAACACTCTTGAAGTGGATTCTATATTGTCTGATTCTTTATACATTGCTTCTATGGGAAAAGTGGGGGTATCTGGCAGTCTATGTTGATATAGTCAAAGATTTTAATAGGGACTCTCCCTTTCTTCTGCTTATTTCGATATGCGCACTGCACTTCAGCGGCAGAAAGTGAAAGTATATATCTCAATTGCACACAAACATTTAATTAATAAATTTCATGAAATAGTAAATTTAACAAAAAAATCTTTAAAAGTTCATACATTACAAATTATTGCTAAATATAACCAAATATGCAAAATCCAGAAAGTATGCTCAAAAACGTATAAATATGCAAAATATGCAAAGTGAAACTTGGCTTAAACAATTTGTTTTCACATAATTAGTATACATATGCGAAAAGTTTATCCGGTTTATCAATTATACAAAATATGCATTTGCCATATAATATCAGCTTTAGTTATGATGGATAATTTGTAAACGTATTTAAGTGTCTACTTCCTATTCCAAAAACTCAGGTAATCAACCCCACCTGTAAAACTACCTGATATCAGCAACATTATTGCTTAAAGTTCTTGGTGTTCAGTCGCTCTTGTAATTTTGTCTTGGTATATTGTTTATTTAGCTTGGTGTCTTGTTCTTATAAGTGGTGTGTGAATCAACATGGTAAATAAAATGTCCATCATATTACTTACTTTTCTACAAAAAAATACCTAACTGGCTTAACTAATGTTATTACACATTTATATTTGTCAATAAATTTCCTGAACATATTCTACCCACGAGATTTAAAAAAGACTGCTAGTATTATTGCATTTTTTTTTCAATTGATAACTGTAAATCAGTCTGATTTTCTGGAATCCTTCCAAATTAATTTTCGAAAACTTTACTAAAACCTCTTTCAAAGGTACTATAATACTGCCGCCTCATAACGATAATTAATATAATCGCATTTACAAAGTACATATTCAAAAACCTTTCTTAATTGTAAGTATTTACTTTAGTTCTTAATATTAAAAATAATGTTTTATTAAATATCACTACTTTAAATAAATTGAGCAATTTAATTAATTCCCAATTTTATTGCAATTTGTCATCTCAATCTTATTTCTCAATTTGCAGAACAATTCTACTGGTATTAAATTACCTAAAAATTATTTTATTACAGGATAACACCCAAGAGAGAAAAGAGTAACAATAAAATGTACTTATTATTTTATTATTAATTATAAAAATAAATATATATATATACAATTCCAATGTTTCATTAAGGTTGGCCTTCTTTATGTACATCGCTCGCATTACCGTACACTGCGGTTCACCCAAAAGAAGTCCTTAACTTCATACTTGTAACATAAATAGCCTATATTTCCTATGAACTAAAATTAAGGTCTAACTGGTCGTCTATGGATGCACTTGTCATAATGGTTTTTAAATGAGTAACGTCAAAAGCAATCTAAAATTTTGAATTTTTACTTTTCTAGGTTGCACAAAAAATAGTATGCATTATTTGGATTAAAAGTGGCTCTGTTTGACTTGCAATTTTTGAGTTAATATATAATTAAAATAATTGCTTGTCAAACAAAGTGACACTTTTAATTCAATAAAACAATTACTATTTTGCTTGCAATAAACATTTTTATATAGAGGTTGCCTAAAATTGTACGAAACATGGCAATTCCATGACTTAGAAAGCGTTTAAATACTATTTGCCATAAGAGAAAGTTAAAATATCAACGATTTTGTAGCCATTTATCATTATTATTTCTGTCATTCAATTTATACTTCCTATAGAGTATATTAAATATTAAGAACGGTAAGGACATTTTACCGATGAAAGACAATTGTTTGGAGGAGTGAAGCGACGACTCCAATTATTGTCTGAGATTGGTAATTCCATAACGTTCGTGATGCTCATGAGGTTTTTTGCACGATAGAAATGTATTTTTATTCAAACGTCAGTAAAATGTGACATTATGCAGCAGAATAATATGTTGGTGGCACTGTAAGTCTATGTCAAATTCGATGTTAGCAGGTTAGGTTTTGCATCGGTCTGTGTCAAAACCAAGAAGACTATACTAAGGAGACGCAACTCCCGTTTCGAAGCGAACCGCTAAAAGTTGACAAATAAGGCGGTCGTGGTGTAGCTTTATTCATTCACAAAACTCGTGAACTGTCAATGTCTAATATTTACTGAGTGTAGCTGGAAATTCGGACCATGTTTTAACAATTAATAACACACTTGAAATACACTCCATTGGATTAACAACCGTAAACTGACTTTTAACCGGGATTACAGGTTAATTTAGCTCGCTTCCAACTCTCGAACAGCAGCGAAAACAAACGAAAATGACCGAAGTAGTTACACGCTGTCAACAGTGCCGCGACGGCTATCCCCGGCATAAGGGCCGCTTTTATATACAGCCGTCATAGGAAGTTGCATCTCCTTAGTATAGTGTTCTTGGTCGAAACTGATGCAAAACCTAACCTGCTAACCTCCAATTTTTACAAAAATCTAAATGTAAGCCCCAATTTAATTTTCATTGTAGTTAATAAAAGCTGCTTTCTAATGCAGAACTTTGTTGACGACGGTGATAGTTTAGACACCACATCAACAATTACGTTAAAAAGGGCTAAATTATTTATGCCTGTACAACATTTTACCCTATATTCAATATTTATAATATCGGCAATGTCAAACTTCAACCACTTATCTACAAATGTGTTCACTTGCTCCGCTTTGTCTTCATGCAGTTTATTACTGCCAATCTGCATATTGTGCAACTCTAACAGAGCATTAGCTGCTTCCATCTCAGGTTGTCCGGTGCTTGACGGGCCTGTGTTTTGTGGTAACAGTAGTAACACGATTTGTGAGTTGCTCCGTTTTCCTCTTTTGGAGCCTATTCAAACGCGCCTGTTTGCTTTGGACCGTTTTAAATGATGGCGGTTTGTCGACACTTCCACGGGGCAAATTTTTCAGGCATCTGCGCTTGTTGACATAATCTACAAGTAAACAATCATATTGAAACTCCTAAATTATGAAATTAATGGAGTAAGCTGAAGATGTTTAACATCAAGTGGCACTTGCTTAATTAACATGTATCTTTAAGGCAGCATATTTATGATTATTTCAAGCCAGTGAAAATACAAACTGGCAAGACCTACTTACCGGGTAATATAAAATCTTCCTTCACAAAATGCTTACTGCAAACTTCATATGGGCCGACACGGGTTTCCCTATTTTTAGACGTATTTCCCATGTTTTGCACAAATTTTTATTATTGCGCGGAAAACCGTGCATAGGAACATTGTCCGTGCAATAATTTCTACACTGCAACACACAACAGTAATTATTACTTTTATTCTTTTTGGTAGAACGGACGCCATTATTGTAACCACCGTTCTTCCTAGAGGTAGTAAAGTCCACTTGAAAAAAGTTTATAACCATATTTTTGTACAAAGCTCCGAATGTAGGTTATTTGTAGATTTAATATTTATGTGTACATAGTACAAACATTCCTGTGTAATGTAAAAAATGTGTGTAGGCCCTAACAAGAGCATTAATTGTTGTCTCCTTCCATATTACTGGCTCTTAGAAAATATCAAGACCACGCCCACAATCGTAACTACACATAGACCACGCGCATACATGTTTGACCTTGGGAATTGTTCTGCTTTATTATAGAGTTATGATTAAACGTAATCCACAAACTTGTCTTTTAAATTACTATTTGTATTTGCAAGATAGTCTTTAAATCTAACCGGCAATTAAATATTTCTTCTGGATTACATACACTTGCCTGATGATCTCTGGTGAACTTCTTACTTGAGTTTTTGTAGCAGACATTGACGATGTTGTTGAATTTTCTTCTAATTGCGGATCATTATTTTGTATTGATGGTTTTGTCATGTTACTGTTCAATCCTGTCTTTTAAATGTATTCTGTTCCTGCGGTAGGTAGCTCCATTTTTACTTCAAACTTAGTATAAATTTGGAAAATCCGTTGCCTTAAATACTTTTCCTTGTGTCCACTTTCTGGTTATATAAATAGTTTAACTGGGTTTAAGTAAGCTTAAGGTTCTACTTGAACGATATGCGTATTTAATCTACTGTTGCTGGTGTTTCTTCAATAACCTCTCATTTCCTAACACATTAAACTCTGGTTTTGGGTTTGTTGTAGGAATTTGGGTTCTAAATGGTCTCCCCATTAACATTGATGCAGAAAATGGTAAATCTTGTTTTGGAGTATTGTTGTACTCCAAAATATTTATATTTGGATCATTTTCTGCTGGGATGCTTTTAAAAATTAGCCATTTTATAGTCTGAATAGTTCTCTCTACCATATCATTTGATTCCTACGAAAAGGTAATTGTTTATATTCATGAATGGTACTGCGATATTGCCAGTATAAACGAATTAATGCTGGTACATATTTCTTGTGTTCTGGCCACCCTGTTCGTGTAAAGTGTTGCGAATTTTGCATTGCTTCATCTAATTTTACTGCTTGTACGTACGTATTCATCTGCTTTTTTTTATCGCACATATATACTACTGTATTTACCTGTTGTGCAGCCCCTTCCAAGTAACTTGTATAATACTGACTTTTTTAATGGATCAAGAAATTTTAAAATCGATATTCTTGCAATAAGCTTCTTTAACTCTTCAAAACACTTTTGCTCATTTTGTTCCCAGATAAACTTATTTTTAATACTAAACAGTTTCCTTAAAGATGTAGTGTTTTGGAGATGTTTGGCACAAATGTTTCCAAATAATTTACCATTCCTAAAAATCATATAAGCTCATTTTGACTTTCTGGAGGTTTGTAGTTCACTATTGCTTGTACTTTTGATTCATCTAATGCTCTTCCGTCTTTTGTAGTTACATGACCTACATATTTCACTTTATTTACACAGTAGGTATTGTACTTTGCTTTTATTGAATTTTAGTGGATTTTCATTTGTCATTTGTTTTAATAAATCTCGCAATAGTTTATTATGCTCTTTTTCAGTATTTCCATAATCCAAAACATCGTCCATAAATGTACAAATACCTTATAATCCTTCAGTAATTGTATTAATTGCGCTTTCGAATACCTCTGGAAAACTACTTAAACCAAACGGAAGACGAAGGAAGCGATACCTTCCAAATGGTGTAGCCACTGTACATAACTTTGAGCTTTCTTTATTTAAGTTTATTTGTAAAAATGCTGATGAAGGATCTAACACTGTAAAATATTTTGCTCCTTGTAATTCTCCAAATATTGTTTCTTGTGTTGAAATTTGATAATGTTCTCGTTTTGTATATTTATTTAATTCCCTAAGATCCACGCAAATTCTGATTTTACCCGTTGGTCTCTTCACTATCACAATTGGATGTAACCATTCGGTTGGTTCCTGTTCTTTTTTCAGCATTCCAGCTTCGACCCTGTTGTTTATGTTGTAAAAAATAAATTTGACAGTTAAAACTAATGCATTATTAAGTTAGTTATAAAAAATTCTCAATAGTGTATTTAATTTATTACTTCGGCTGTTAGAGCTTTCAAAATGACTAATATTTGTAACTTTACTTACAGTTTCTGATTTTAATTTAATATCATATTGAAATGGTATTGCCTGCAGTTTACCATTGAAAAGGTCATCAAACTGTTTTTACACTATGACTCAACTGTAGTTCTTAACACGCTTCCAATTCTAGTGAGGGTTGTATAGATTTTTCTGTTATAAAGAAATTGAGATTTACTTTGCAAACTTTTGACGTTTGAAATGTCAATTTACAAATACCTAAAATGTTAATTTTATGCCCAGTGTATGACGTAGCTATTTTATTTGTATTATTTATTTTAGGGTTTAAACTCAGAGCATCATATTTTGACTTTGGTAATATGTTGCAGTCGGCCCATGTGTCGAGTTTAAAGGATACTACATTTCCATTCACTTTGATAGATTCTCGTCGCTCAATTGCATACACTGAACATATTAATGTATCTAACATGAAATGATGTTCGACCTCTGTTCCCTGCATTACTGAATTATCTCCCTCTAAAGTATTTATCTATTTTGCTTTGCGTACTTTAGCGAAATGATTACGACATTTGCACTTTTTGCAGAATTACCCATATGCGGGACAGTTTCTGGCATAGTGTTGATAACCATAACGTAAACATGGTCTATTTTGCTTTGATAAATCTGCACTGCTTTTTAATTTGTTTATTCTTTCTTGACTATATTCACTTATATATTCATTTTGCTGGCTTATTGCTAATATTTCTCTAAGTTTCTGTTTGTTAAGTACATCCCCTGTTGTAATTTTTTCCATTTCTTTTAACTGCGATTTATTTATATCTATATGTTAGATTTATTTTTTGAAAATTTTGATTTTTGATGTAGGTATTGTTCTTTTTCTCAGTATATTCTTACATTATTCGTCAAACCAATCGCGATGGGCGTTTTCTTTCGTCTTTTATCTCATTATTCTAGCTGAGTCCGTAATGAAACTTTCAATATTCTCATTGTCTATGTTAACATAGGTCCCTTTTGTTTTATTTATTGACCTTTGTAGTTTATTTCTATATTCTTGAGTTAATTCGTTGTATGCATTTCTTGCTAAATATCATACCTAATTCTCTTTTTACTCTGCCTGATTTGGTTTTACTCAGTTTCGTTCCTACCAGGTAGTGATCGCTATCACCAGAATGACATCTATAACTTCTTACATTTTCAATCAGCTGTGTCTGCTTGACTTCTTCTAAAATGTGATCTATCCGGTGTATTGTCCTTTTTTCAGGAGCTCTCCAGGTGTCTAAATGCATCTCTTTATGCTGAAAGTGAGTGCTCATATTTTCAAATTCTCTTCAGTGGCAAATTCTAGTTTTTTTTTCGTTGCCGTTACTATGTTGATGTCTACTAAATTTGCATAAGGTTGGTTTGTAAATGATCCTTTTTCCCGCTTTAGCGTTGAAACTTCCAACTACGATTTTGATGTGGTAACTTGGTGTGCTCTTATACAAAGTTCTTAATAATATTTAGCTTTATTGTCTCCGCACTTATTATTTTTATTTAAGTACTATAAACCCTGTACCAAAAATTGCTCTATCGCTCTCTCTCTTGAAAAATATGTAGTCCCCAATATCAGTTATGTTACTCTCCTTTTGATTTGTCTCTTGAATGGACCTTCTTTGTAAGTACCTCTTACGTTCCACATCCCTAGGGATAGATATATTTTTTGTTCCTACTAAAATCTCGGTTGTCCATCCTTTTCATTATTGTTTCCGTTATCATGTTCTGGTTTCTGACCGTTTCCGTCTTGCATGGAGGTGCTCTTATATCCGTGGTTGTTACGTCCTTGCACTGCTATCGCCAATACCAGCGGTGGAGATGCTGTTCAATACAAGATTGTCTTTCAAACACCACTGCCAAACTTGTTCGTTCGTTATCAGTTTTTGCTACCCGATTTTCACCGTTTTTTCTGTTATTCTATCTTCTTTGGCTATTTTCTTAATTTTACTTTGAACGTCTCTTTCTTGTTTCGTCAGTATCGTCAGATTTCGGAAGCATTTTTGAGTATCTGGATTTTTTCGTCCATGCATATTATTTTGATTATATAGTGATGTGATCCAATTTTTGTAGCTGTTTCGATTTTTATTTGCAGTTCTCGATTGCCTGTTAAGAAGATTGCGGATTTCAATTCTTCCCCTCTCTTTGCATTAGTGCTCATTCCTGTCATCATGAGATTTTTCCTTCGTTTTTCACGTTCCATCTATTCGTACTTGCTTTCCATAGCTTCTAGTAGATCGAATTTCTTGCGCATGTTTTGAAATTCATTTCTTAACTCGGTGCTTCGTCGTTTTAGAGTACATGCTTTCTCATAGTATGCGTGTTTTTTTTTACATAACATAACATAACACAACACAATCATTAAACCTATTTTACCCGAAGGTGTCGAGGTATATAGAAGGTGTTTCAAAATTGCACGGAACAAATATAAGGGCATTATTCTGCATCCAAAATAGGAAAAAAACTCTAATAAACTTATCTCCTAAAATCGTCTATTCCAGATATATTCTTAATCAAAGAATTAACGATGGCAATCCGTTTTTCAAACGTAGGTAGGCTAGTGTTCTGTTCCAACACATGTTTTTTGTCTACATACAATATGTGAGCGTTGTTCTATAGTAAAAAGTAAAAAATTATAAGCATGCGTACCAAAATAAATTATTTCAAGTTTTTCTCGTATAACTTATGTTCTTCTTATCGTTCTTCTGAGTCACTCATAATAATTTTGATAGTTGTAAGTAAAACAAACAGATAATTAAAACAAAACACCAGCCTACTAAATCTAACTTTTAAAAACGAATTGCTATCTTTAATTCTTTAATCAAGGATATCGTGATAAATGATATTAGGACATACGTTTATTAGAGTTTTTCTCTTATTTTTTGATGCAGAATAACACCCTTATATTTGTTCCGTGCAGTTTTGAAACACCCTGTATTCATAAATACAACATTTAATTGTTTGTGCCACTGTATTACTTAAAGGTCGCTAAGAAGTCTTTCCATTCTGTCCTATCTCTAGCCCTTTATTTAGTTTGTTCCCATCCGATTCCTTTTACTTCCAGAATTCCTCTTACGTCCTCATTCCAAGTCTTTCTAGGCCTTCCTCTTCTGTGCTTACCTCCAGTTCTCGTCTTCCAGATCACTTCGCTTGCTTTTTACTATTCACTCTAACTAGATGTGCTAACCGACCAAGGTTGTTCCTTTTCATTTCTTCCTTTAATGCTGATATACCTAATCTATCTCTTATTTCGTCGTTTCTTACTCTATCTTATATACTGATATTGGATTGTTGTCTCTCCATTAATATCAAATTTTCTGCTTTATACGTAAAAGTAAGTAGATATATCGTCTTGTATATAGTTTTTTTGGTTTTTTCGAGATTTCTTTTTTGTTCAGGAATTTCTTACTCAATGCATGGTACACTCTTACTGCTGCAGTAACTCTATTGTTTATATCCTCTTTAGCCTTGTTCGTCGAGCGTATTATAGATCCTAAATACTTAAATGTATCCACGTGCTCCAGTGTTTCTCTGCCCACCATTAAATCTGCCTTTTCATCTGTGTTCGAAATTACTGCAACTTTCGACTTATCTATATTAACTTCTAAGTTGTATTTTTGTAATACCGACATTCACACCCTCAGATTATAGTCCAGCTTTTCTTTCTTATCGGCACACAATACTATATCATCAGCAAACGCACACATTTCCTTATTTACAGGTTTAAGCGTATTGTATGTAGCCTAAGTAAAACTTTTCATTCTTTTCACACTTATTTATCACTTCATCCAAGCAACAGATAAATAATAATGGGATAAGTACGTCACCCTGTCTCACACCTTCACTAGTATTAAAGTTTTACGACCACAGATTTTCTGTTAGCATCTGGTTGGTTGTATTTTCGAATATGCTCCTGATTGCTGCAATCAGTTCCGTATTGACATCTTTGCTCTTTAGGCTGTTTCATATAGTATTTTTTTTAACAGTGTCAAAGGCTTTCTTCCTATCTATAAAGTAAAGATATATTTTTCTGTCTTTTACCAACATCTTTTCTATCAGCTGCTACAGTGTGAAAATGTGGTCCTGAGTGCAATGTTCTGGTCTACATCCACTTTCTACGTCATTCAGATTTTGTTCTACTTCCTCAGTTTGGTTTCTAATATATGTTCGTAAACTTTAGCTACCGTACATAGTAGTTTTTTCTATCACCCTTTTTAATATTGCTAAATTATATTGCTATGCACCAGTCAGTTGGTATACTTTTTATTTGCCATGCTAGGTTAAATATTCGATGTAGTATTTCCAGCCCGTTCGCCCCTACAAACTTCAACATTTCAAGTGACACTTCATCACATCCGCAAGCTGCTTTCCCTAGTTTTATTCCATTGTTATGTTTTCTGTCATTTCTTGATTTGTTGGTGTTAAGTGTTGATATTTCTTCTATCCCGTTTGCTACAAATTTTGATAATATTCTCTCCATCTTGTTATTATTTCCTCTTTTCCTGTTACCCTTCGTTCATCCATTATTTGTTGTAGTACAACTTCTTTGTTCTTTTTGAAACTCTTTAGTACTTTGTAAAATAATTATCAGTTATTTCTATCTCACGGTTTGTCTCTTTGTAAGTTCACTCTGCCGTAAGGCTTCATCTAAGTAGGGATGTGCGGTACGATCCGATATTTTGAAGTACCGGTACTTTGTCTTCCGATACTCGATATTTTGTACCGGTATTTCAGTCAGCGATCCAATCCAATACGATTTATTTTTGGTCAGTATCGAATCGGCAGGACCGATCCTGGATTTTTGCCGCCTGTCTAGAAATAATTCATCTTTTGACTCTACCGATGGGACCACAATTATACAGGGTGTAGAAATGCTTTACGCCCCATAGGAATTTCAATGGTAATTTTTTCATATGAAAATATTTACTTCCCTAATTATTTTAGAGCAAACTTGTATGAAAGTTTTTTGTAGAGAAAAAAATTCTGTATTCATTTGTGCCAGCATTTGTCATTTCACATTTCGGAAAACCGAAAATTTTAAGAAATAAAGTTGCCATTTTTAGACATGCCTTGAAATTATTGAAGCATCTCAAATTATCAACAAATTAGTTTGCTATTTATTTGTTTGCATCTATCAAATGTAGCTGCAACCATGGCATTAAGTATAGGGATGTTCGATACACCGAAAAGTACCGGTACCATCGTATCGTATCGTATCGACTTAAAAGTACCGGTTCGGAGCAGTATCGCATACAAAAGTACCGGTACATGAAATACCGGTACACAATCGATCCGGGATATTTTCTAAATTTATTTATGCCACAGTTCGAGTCCTAGTATAGTAAATAGAAGTTTAGCAATAATAGTAGCGTAACAAACAGTACAAATTGTGAAGTGGTGGTATGCTGGAAGCAGATCAGGTGCACTTAATGCCATGGTTGCAGCTACATTTGATAGATGCAAACAAATAAATAGCAAACTAATTTGTTGATACTTTGAGATGCTTCAATAATTTCAAGGCATGTCTAGAAATGGCAACTTTATTTCTTAACATTTTCGGTTTTCCGAAATGTGAAATGACAAATGCTGGCACAAATGGATACAGAATTTTTTTCTCTACAAAAAACTTTCATACAAGTTTGCTCTAAAATAATTAGGGAAGTAAATATTTTCATATGAAAAAATTACCATTGAAATCCCTATGGGGCGTAAAGCATTTCTACACCCTGTATAATTGTGGTCCCATCGGTAGAGTCAAAAGATGAATTATTTCTAGACAGGCGGCAAAAATCCAGGATCGGTCCTGCCGATCCGATACTGACCAAAAATAAATCGTATTGGATTGGATCGCTGACTGAAATACCGGTACAAAATATCGAGTATCGGAAGACAAAGTACCGGTACTTCAAAATATCGGATCGTACCGCACATCCCTAATTAAGTATGCACCTGATCTGCTTCCAGCATACCACCACTTCACAATTTGCACTGTTTGTTACGCCACTATTATTGCTAAACTTCTATTTACTATACTAGGACTCGAACTGTGGCATAAATAAATTTAGAAAATATCCCGGATCGATTGTGTACCGGTATTTCATGTACCGGTACTTTTGTATGCGATACTGCTCCGAACCGGTACTTTTAAGTCGATACGATACGATACGATGGTACCGGTACTTTTCGGTGTATCGAACATCCCTACATCTAAGCTGGCGTACCATGAATTTATGCAACTACTCTCGCACTGATTTGTATGATGTGTTGCTTAACCTGGCTGCGGCGTATTGAATTTTGCGTCGGTGTTAAATCCTTATTTATCTCTCTTATCAATTCTTACAATTTTTGCCCTTGCTGTCGGGGCTCTATGACCTCTAAACTATAATATAAATTTGTTTAACTCACAGCTTGTATGGTTTTGTCTAATATCATTTCTCCACACTGCTGTACGAGCCCAGGTCCAAAATAGTTCGGCCGACTACCAATTTTAGCTCAGTGATTTACCAAATTATAGCAAAGACCCAATAAGACTTATTCTTTGAAAAAATGTATTACTACAATGAAACATAAACTTAGAGCTTAGATTAGCTGAAAAATAATTTTACATTTGTTAATATTTGGAACCTTAGCAATAATAAATAAAGAATGACTGACGGATCAGAATAGTTCGGCCATTATTTTAATATTGCGTTACGTCCCCTTTATTGGCCACAGCAGCTTTAATTCTATCAGGCATTGTGTTAACGAGTTTTTCGCATTCATGCGGTCGTATATTATCCTATATTTGTTGTAACCTGTTTTAAGGTCGGCTACTGTGCGTGCTGGGTTCTTGCGCAGTTCTTTTTTCATTTTACGCCACAGAGACTCGATTGGTGAGAAGTCCGGACTACTTGAAGTACATGGTAAAGTCGGAATTTGATGTTCTTCAAACCAGGTCTTTACTGTTTTTGCTGTATGGTACGGAGCACCATCCTGCTGGAAAACAAAGTCCCCTTCGGCAGATTGGAATATCGGAATACATGGCAAAAAACTTCCAGCAAGAATGATTTTACATCCGTGAATGATATATAGCTTTCCAACTCCCCTTCCAGACATACAGCCTCAGACCATGACGAATGCTGAAAACTTGACTTTTTTAACCAAACAGTCGGTATGGTATGTTTCCGCTGATGTACGTAATACTCGTTTTCTAGGGTCTCCTACTCACACATCAAATTTGGACGGATCACTCCAAATTACCGTATACCATTGTCGTAAAGTCCAATTTTTGTGCGATTTAGCCCATTTTAAACGGTTGTGTTTTTGTAAATTCGTAAGCAACGGCTTTTCTTTTGCCTAGTGAATAATATAATAAATTAAGAATAATTTGTAACAGCGAAATCATATGGAAAACTTACCTTATAAAACTTGTAGCCTAATTTTCTAACTGTTCGTTTGGTAGTCGATAAAGAAATTTGTTTTTTTAATCATTTGTCGCCATAATATAGTTAGTTCTTGGGTATTTGATCGCCGATTTGCTTTGACAATCCTTTCAAAGCTCGTGCATCTGCATTAGAAATTTTTGATGGATGACCAGTTTTTTTACTTTTCGCAACACCTCCAGTTTTTTTAAACAAATTAATAATATCTTGCACTGTCGACCGTGGAACCGAATGAGAAATCGACATTTTTCGTGCAGAAATTCCATTCTTATGGGCATGGATAATAGATTCTCGTAAATCAACACCCAACGCTTTACCACGAACCATTTTGCTCTACAAACTTAGCAGCAACTACTAATGGAATGCATTTGTTAATTTTAATGATTTATCTTTTGTTTTGTCAAGCGTTGCAGCATTAAACGGCTACTATGATCAAATTTTATATGCGGCCGAACTATTATGAACCGGTAGTTATAATTCGTTTTAGAGAATAATTTTCTAAATATTATTAATATTGCAATAATTTTATCTGTAAATAAAGTTAAAAGCTCAGGTTTCGTAAATATGGCTCATATAGAAGCAGAGGAAAACACTGTGTACTAACTACAAAATATGCATGTTAAGTCATTTTGCTGTTTTAGATGCTTAATTGCATTTCACGCCTTTAGGGCAATTTGTTGCTAGGTTAAAACCATTTTCAATCTTTGCGCACAAGTACAATCTTATCTTCCGCACATTTGATTCAGGTCATTTTGGTATTTTAAATAGCCACCTAGGCTTTAGGGCAGCGTGCCCGTATGCTAAACCCTTTTAGTTCTTTATTTGGCTCCATCGCCTAATTCCAGAATCACGATTTCGCACATATTTGGCCCCAAACGCAGCATTTCTCGTCGGTTGGAGCTCCCCTCTGATGGCGCTGTGGCAGCCGAGCGTATTGCCCGCAAGAATTCCGAATCTTCTAGAAAGCACGCCGTTGAGGCGTGATACCATTGGTGCCGGCATTAATTTGTTTCATTTTATCGCCCCGCGATTGGCTGCCGAGGTTTAGTCACGTGGGGACGCGACCAAGGTGACCTGTGCCAGTGCTTTCCTCTGGGCATTCAGCCGACAGCCGTCGATCGTATAAGAGGTCGGATAGTGTGTGCGTTCGTGCGGCGCTTCCGCCCTTGGCGGGGGCGTCAGCCTTTTTCCCGTCGAGTGCTGCTTCGGCAGGTATGTGACAAATGGTTTCGCCTTAAGGGCAGTTGACCGCAGCCCGTTGCAGAGAACGCTCGTGTGGTGGTTGTGAGTGTGAGTTTCGAATTGTCTTCGGCGTAGCGTGGGTGTTTTTGAGCCCAGTTCCTGCTTCCGTAAGTAAGGGGTCGTGCCCCCTTCGTCTCGATCTACGAGGATCTGTCCCGCAGAACGAAAGTGGCCCATTTTTCGTCGTCCCGTCGTACGCGTCCTGACGCGTCTCACGTCGCCATTATGGCGGATGTGCACTCATCCCTATAGCCGTCGAACATCGAAGGTACCTGCCACCTAAGACTGCAGCCTGTCGCAACTCAACTGTACCAGGCTCCCCTACCGCCTACATATTAAGGTATGTGTCTTTGAACTGATTACCGCTGTGAACGAGAGCGAGCCGTCACATCTCTGTCGTCATATCTGTCCATGTTGCGAGTGCTAATTTGTTCTTTGCTGTTCGCTGCATAAGGCGTCGCGCCAGCATATTCGTGCATTCATTCAGAATTGCAGACTGTCCATGTTGCGAGTGCTAATTTGATCTTTGCTGTTCGCTGCATAAGGCGTCGCGCCAGCATATTTGTGCATTCATTCAGAATTGCAGACTGTCCATGTTGCGAGTGCTAATTCGATCTTTGCTGTTCGCTGCATAAGGCGTCGCGCCAGCGTGTTTGTGCATTCATTCGGAGTTGCAGACTGTCCATGTTGCGAGTGCTAATTTTTTCATTACTGTTCAACATCTGTCGCTAAGTTTAGAGCGCGCGCGCCAGCTGGTGTCCTTAGTTATAAGCTAGTTATAGATATAGGGCGACGCACTCTGCTGCCCCATTGTAACCCGTTAGTCAATACATGATTTGTTAGCTAAGGGAACTATTGTTTTGTTTCGACTTGTGCATGTTCTGTTTCAGATAAGCGCCCCCTTCATTGTACTGATTATTGTGCGACGGAACGAGGGAGCTTTGAGCGTACAGGTGGGTGAGACAGCTGCGTAGTCGCGGTCGGATTGACACCTAATTACAATCCTTGCATAAGGCAATCCCGAAATTGTTATTTGACCTTGCAATTCTTGAGTAATCCTATCGGCGGAGTATTTTGCGTGCTTCGCTCCCGTCTAACCGTCCAGGCCCGGTTAGCCGGGTTAAGACAGGCTTGGTGGCGCCCTCATGATTTCGACATGCCCTGTATATATTATGCCACCACGCGCTTGCCCAGAACGTATCGTGTGACTCACGCCCGACTCCCTGAGCGTCCCAGCCGTGGCCCCTTAGCCTATTTCGAACCGATTTCAGGGCAAGTGTGCCAGTTTTTTAGGACTGATTCCGTGGTGCGATGCTCACCTTGGGTGGGTGTCGTAAAGTTCTTTTAATACCGTAACATGCACTCTATGTTCTTTTTTAAAATTTTATACGTATTTCCTCTCTTATCATCGGGAAATCTTCTTGATTTTCCTTTTGATCTTGGCTAAGTTACTTGATGTTTTTTATCATTTTTTTTTTCATTATGGTGTTTAATTTGTTATTTTCAGTATTACTGTGCTTATTCAAAGTTGCTACCCCTTTCCGGGATTCTACCTGATTTTCTGCTGTTACTGAAATGTACGGATTCTTCTGGCCTCTTTATTTTTCCGTCCTCGGATTACTATCTTTCGCCTAAAAGGCTTACTGTGCATGTATTTACTTACTCAATTGAATTGTCTTTTACTGATTAAGGCTGATTGATGTATCCCATCCGCATCAACTGCCTTCGTTCTGACATGTAATTTCTTGTAAATACTCGTTACTATTTTGTGACAATTCCTATACATGTAATGTTTTATGGACGTAAATAAATATCATATCATATCATATCATATCATCTCTGTTAGAGCCTGTCTTTTGTTCTATATTTAATGTCATTATTTCCTACCCTGTCCCTTAGTGCTGGGGCCCCCGCTCTTCTTATATACTGCTAAAGTCCTTATGACTATATTTTATTTTAATTGCAATTTATTATTACTGTTAGGGTTTTATCACGTTTTATTCTACTTCTTACATTTTCTGTCCATAGCTTGAGCGAGCAATTGTAACAAAGTTAATTGTTTGGCTCTTTATCTCTTTGGGTTACTGTAACATGTTCAATTAGAACATACATAATATTAATTAATTAAATTTATTTGCTGTTATTTTTCTATTCCTTGATTATAATCAATTCTTTATTTTTAAATAGCAGTTTAATTCTTTTACTTTGCTTTTGTTCTCAGATCTGGTATTATTTAATTGAAATTGGTATACACTTACATGATAATGTTTTCTTTCTTGCAGCTCAAATACCCTGTGTTGTTAATTTGCAAGTTGGACTTTGCACCAGTTACGTCCTGTTTCATTCCTGTATTGTAGTCAGCAACCCCTTTAGGCTAGGCTTTATGCACGCACACGTAACTTCATTATTAGTTTTATACTAATTTTCTTCTTTAAAACCACACTTAATTGTATTACAATTCTTAATTGTACTATACAAGACAAAAATAACTGGGGCAACTCTTAATAGAGAAGTTAGCATTATTTGATTAGCTTAAGTGAGGCTTTAAACAATTACATTTATTGTAACAACTTTGTTTCATAGCAACGTTCAAAGAAGTTGAAAATCAAGTTAGAAATACCTAGCAACTATACATATTAAAGCAGTCACGTAAGCCGTTCACGATCTTTTTGGGTCAGGTGAGACTATGACCATCTAGTAATTTTGTTGGCAGCACCTCTGTTGCAACTAAACTCCCTCATGGAAATTGACACTTTTTGTGTTAGGTTAGGTTATTTTCAGTTTAAGGTTATATTTTCTGAATAGGTACCACCGCGGCCAAAAAAATGGAAACACCAGCGTTAATCAAGTTAACGCTTTTTTATAATTTTACACAGTGTTATTAGGGGTTTACATAATATTAGGTTATATTTTTTGACTTTTTACTTTTGACAACAACTGACAACTGCATTAAACAATATGATATCAGCAATGTTGATTTAACTTAGGTAATATACCCATTTACACTAGGAAAACAATGATGTTTCCATTTTTTTGTCCGCGATGGTACATTGTTGCCGGATATTCTCTAGTCTCCACATCGACTCGCGTTCTTTTAAATTTGGTATGTCCTTTTTAAATTGGAAGTAGCATCGTTTAAAAGAATTTTTTTGTTGTAACAAAATTATTTTGGGCATTTTGACTTTTAATTTGACATAAATTCAAATTATTTTTACACATTTGATAAATAATTTATTTTATTACGAATATTAAAATAATAAATCCGGCAATGCGGTGGCAAGAAAATGTCGAACAGACACTGGCAGAAAAAAAAGTTGCATCCGCTACATCAGGCACGGATGGGACCATCGGGAGCTCGGGATATTTCCCGAAAGGCCTCTCCAATTGACCCAATTTGGGCCGCGGCCTTTACAAAATGTGACTGAAACTTTTTGTTTCATTATACTAGGTGAGTTTTTTTAAAGTGTTACAAGGCGATATCTTGAACACGGTTTAAAAAATTTTGATGAAATGCTGGTGGGGAGATAGGTAGATGAGGGGAACATATTTAAACATATTTTTGACATTTACTCCCTGTCTCTGTTTTGAGGGGTGGAGGTAACTTTGAAATTGTAAATAGGATGATGTACTTTTGTTTATAAAATTCGAATCTACGTAAAAAATTATGTATGGGTACAACATTTTGTTTGATTTGATTATGGTTACGGATTTATGAGGTTATAAAATAAAAAATAGTAACCATTTAATTTCAACTTATTTATCGTCTGTCATGCTTGATGATTTATTCGAAATGTCCCAATCACTTTCTCACTCTTTTTCTAAATGAATTTTGTACCCGCTGTAACATCTCAGGCGCCACTAATAAGCAGGCAAAGCGGATTCGGTCAAGAGCAAATAAAAAAAAATACGTAGTTTTTTACGTATATTCGAATTTTATAAACAAAAGTACATCATCCAAAGTTACCTCCCGCCCCTCAAAACAGGGGGGCGCGGGCCGGGGGAGTTAAATGTCAAAAATATGTTTAAATATGTCCTCCCATCTCCCTAACACCTCACCAAAATTTCATCAAAATGTTTTAAACCGTTTTCAAGATATCGCCTTGTAACACTTTAAAAAAATCACCTAGTATAATTTCCATTTACTTTATACATTTAGGTATATTATGCGACCATTTTTAAAAATCTGGATTTATCGGAAAACTAAATATACTTAATTGTACTTCTATTGCCGGTCAACAACCTTTTCGATTTACTAAATCAGAGAGGTGAGAGGTGTACCTTGGCCAAGCTATTCAAACCCGTTTGCTGTATAACGGGGCTTCCCCTTTTGGTTACGGAGTTTAGTGGACATCGCTTATCAAAATGGCAAAAGAAATTATTTTCTGAAATAATTGTTATACGAAAATATGTTGATGGCACTGTAAGTCTATGTCAAATTCGAGGTAAGCAGGTTAGGTTTTCGTCAGTTTTGACACAGACTGGCGCAAAACCTAACCTGCTAACCTCGAATTTGACATAGACTTACAGTGCCACCAACATATTATTCATACAACAAATATTTCAAAGGGAACTTGATGGAAAAACATTTATAATCACACGGTAACATAATGTTATATACAGGGTGTTCCAAAAAGAATGGGACACCGATTAGCCATAGATTCCTTACGTTATAATAAATCGATTAAACCTAATATACCTTAGTACAAAGTCCCTTCCGTAAGAAGTTATAGGGCCTTGAAGTTCAATTTTTAATTTTTTAATTTTTTGTTAATTTCCACAAATGTAGAGATATCGATATTAATTTTGATATACATCCTTACTATTATGTACTGCACTAATAAAAAAAAATAATTAGACTTGACTGTAAGAGGCACTTTATCTATCCTTGAAAACTTTTTTTACTCTAACTTCGTTATTGGTAACATTTTTTGAAATTTTAGGTTATTATCTGAAATAGAATTAAAAAGCACAAAAAGAATGTACTCTTAGTTCTTAAGCCTAAAAGCAACCGTTTACCTTAAAATGCCTATAAATGGTTTTTGGTTGTTGTTAATACGTGGAATTATCAAGTAGCCATGATCACAAAAACAATGGTCATCTAGTAAACAACAATGATAAATCAATTAATGACATTAGTGACGTAAGAATTTGTTCTTTTATGTTTAAGAAAACGCCGCTACATAACGAATTCTCCAATGCTGAAATGTTCGTTGTCGCAGCATTTTCGTAAGCACAAAAGACAAAAAACTGATGTCACCAACGTCATTAATTGATTTCTTGTTGTCGTTTACTAGATCACAATCATTAACCATTGTTTTTGTGATCATGGCTACTTGCTAGTTGCACGTCTTAATGACAGCCAAAAACCTTTGATGGGCATTTTAAGGTAAACGGTTGCTCTTACCCTTATGAACTAAGAGTACATTAGTTTTGTGTATTTTAGTTATCTTTTAGATAATAACCTAAAATTTTAAATATGTTACAGATAACGAAGTTAGAGTTAAAAAAGTTTTTAAAGATAGGTAAAGTGTCCCTTACAGTTAAGTCTAGCTTATGAAATTTTTCCTATTAGTGCAGTACATAACAGTAAGCATATATACCAAAATTCAAATCGATATCTACATTTCTGGAAATTAACAAGAAAATAAAAAATAAAAAATTGAACTTCATGGCCCTATAACTTCTTACTGAAGGGACTTTGTACTAAGGTATATTAGCTTTAATTATAACGTAAGGAATCTATGACTAATCGGTGTCCCATTCTTTTTGTGACACCCTGTATATGTAATCTCCTAAGTTACAAACCTATTACGTAGCAAACATGTAACTATGTTATATAGCAATGTTATATTTTTGTTATAAAACAAGTTATATAACAGCAATATAACAAAAATTACATAACATTAATTCCATATTTGTTATGTTACAGTTATGTATCACAAGTACAACAAATGTTAGTTAACATTGTTACTTTTGTGTTGCATAAAATCAATAAAACGTGTTTGCTGGGGACTAACGAGAACAAGAACCATGTTACTGTTGATAGTGTTGATACTATACTAGGTAAATTTTAAATAAACAACTATAAAGTTTCATAAACTCAACTTCATTATGAAAGCCATGAAAGGGAAAAATTATGTTTCATGTTTGTTTAAGATATTTAATAATATTATGTAATTGAGTATTTCGTTTTAATAAATATTAATATTGTTCGGATTTAAAATACTTTTAGCATACAACGTATATCATATTTTTTACTCGTTTTCTACTACTACCCATTTTATCTATGTCCAATTACATACAAATAAACATAAATTTTCAAATGGTTGGTGTATAACTCTAATTATATCAAAACTATATTTTTCCGGCTGATATAAAAATATATTTTGCCCATATACACCTTGGGCCGGTCTGGGGTTATTTCCCGGGCCGGTGAACCCCAGCCCATCCGTCCCTGCGCTACATCATCGAATCAGTTAGTCCAACATGAAAAGAAAAAATCATAGCCAACTCTGTCCCAAAAAGGTCGTGAACGGCTTATACACAAGAGACCGTATTAACTGTCCGATTTTTTTTTGTCTTGCATAGTACATACCAATATTTATTATAGTAATATTGAATTTTTATATCTTTAACTCAAATTTTAGACTGGTGTCGTTTAAATTTCTATTTTTACACACTCCATTTTGTTCGTGTTATTATATAATTTCCGCCAAGACCTTGAATATCACTAAGTTTTAAAATATCAAAATTACAGATTCGCACTTTTCAACCTTTATGAAGTTTCTCATTTTTACAAGTTATATTTTTTAGGTTGACAATTGTGCCTGCTTTTAATTATACATCATTTAACCTTTTATACAATAAATATGTAAGAAATAAACTTATTTTTATCTATTCTAATAATATTTACTTTTGCAAATAAAATCTGAGTAACAGAACAACTCAATCACAAATTAGTGTCTTCAACCAATTTTAACTATAAATCCAGCCAAAAATATTCAAATAACTGATATCGTCTATAACTTCACAT
>CALNHX010012792.1:0-22441 GCA_940337035.1 Agriotes lineatus
ATATAAATTTAAAAAGTTGAAAGATCCAGGTTTTCCTCTTAAATACTGCACCAAAATAAAGCTAATTATGAAGCTGAAACAGATACGAAATAAACAAATAACTATAACACTACAAATATAGATGAAATAAATGAGTGGCTTACGAAAACACTATAGTAAAAGCCGCTAGAAAAATACAAGGAAAACACGAAATAAACAATTATAAAAGCCATAAGAAATATACCGAAAAAAAGAAGCGAACTAATACACGAAGACAAACAGAAAATCATACAATATGTAGAACTGAACAAAGCTATAAGAAAATCTACGTAAGAAAATATCAGAAAAATAGAGAAAACTGGTCTAAGTTATAAAGAACTAGTGGATCACCCGAGCTACGCTTCGGTGGGAAAGGGTTCTACATGTCACAATCAAAAACACATACAACCTTACCAATTATACATACAAAAATGTTAAGAGATGAACATTGAAATTACATGATTTAATTGTTCCTTTAAATTTGACGTCGAAATAGGCGCTGAAGAATTCATTGTGAACGTACCACATCAGCTGTTTCAACCGATCGTACTTAAAACCATTTTTTAATTTTTTCGTACTTTTTTGAAAATAAAAACCGGCTTACGATTTTAAGCTATTATACAATTTGATCACTAGATTCAACAGAAATAATAGCAATGAAGAATAAAGACGGAAAGGGATCCGTTACAACAGTGCAGTCTTTAGGCACGGGCCAGGCGGGCCCGGGCCCGGGGCCCCCAATTTTTTGGGGCCCCCGACAGGCGCATTGATCAACTAATAATTCTGTAATTCATTAAATATTTTGTAAAAAAATTAAAATTAAAGTTGTGTATTCATTTGATAAATTTAAAGTGGAAGTGTTTATCCCAATTATCGACTCATCGATAACTTAACTACAGCAGAGATCTGCTGCATATATCAAAGTAAACAATCGGTGTGGCTGTTTATCAACTAAGAACCATTAGTCCAAATGTGTTGCACGATAGCTGTAAAAAGTTTGCTGAATATTATCACCTTGCTATAAATGGAGAAGAATTAGAAACGGAATGTATTCATTTAGCGCTGTATTTAGGAACTAACGATGTATATAAAACTAAACAAATTGATAACTCGCTACTGTTTAACATTTTAAGAACTGATAAATTAGAAGAAACATTTCCTAACGTTCATTAATGATCACTAATTGCAGTGGAGAACGTTCATTTTCGAAGTTAAGCAGGATAAAAAACGAACTTTGCAGTACTGTGCTACAAGAGAGGCTAAACTCTTTTATCATTAATGTGCATAGAAAGCGACATATTGTTGAATTTAAATTTTGAAGATATAATACAGGACTTTGCCTATACCAAATCGAGAAAAAAATCTTTTATTATTGTGTAGCAATAATTATGACATATTTCTTAATTTTTAGGATTCTTATGTTCTATTGTGTTTATATACATTTTATTAGAATTTTAATTTCGTTTCAGTACATAGTTGTATAAAAATAAAAGCAGGTATATTTATAGCTATTTATGCAACAAGTGCTAAAAGTCAACGTTTATGCGCGAGACATGAAAATCATGAACCGAAGCCGAAGGCTGAGTTTCATAACATGTCTCGTGCATAAACTACTTTTAGCATGCGTTGCATGCAATATTTTATCTACGACCTTAATTTTACCGTTATTAATCCATAATATCGATTTAACAAAGGTTTGCATCTACGACACTTCTAATTTATGTCATAATAAACAGTAGCCCATGCCGCGCGGGCGAATGTTTGCGAAGCCAGTACTGCAAGGTCAGTTACAGAATGTAATTATTAATACTCCACGTCTGACTGTATTTATTACATAACGCGTTAATTATTTCAAAAACACTTTACCTGTAAAGCAAGAAGTAACTAGAATAACTTTACAACTTCACTTCCAGTTCGAAATTGTAGTTTTGTAACCTCACTTCACTTTTAGCACATGGGTTAAAAGTAAACAGCTGATTTCTATAACCACGCTAAACTATAAAACGTCACTTTTAGTGAAACAAGCTAGCGTTAAAAGGCCTACTTTTAGTAGTGGTCGTAGATAAAAATATATATTGTATTGTATTGAGTTACTTCCTTTCTAGAAGGGCCCCTTCATTACCTTGGGCCCGGGGCCTTAATCATATAAAAGACGGCACTGCGTTACAACATTGGGCAAGGAGTTGAGGAATCTTACAGGAAGCTAAATAAATAAAAATCAGAAGTACCAAAACACTCAGAACAAAAACTAGCAAGAAAAGTTATCAAAGTAAACTTTGAGGATATTCCGGAAATAACTAAAAATGAAATAAAATGTGCACCAAACGAAGTCAAAGATAATGAAACACCAGGAAAAGATATGAATAGCAAATAAATTCTAAAAGAGGGAAGTGAAATAGTACTAAAGACTTTTAAGTATTCTACTAAAAAAATGCCTAGCAGAAGACACAATACCGAAGCTTGTTTATAGCTGTCCGCGGGGTCTTGGTATTTACCATGTCTTCGTCTGTTTATTTTTGAAATATGAATCAACCCCGTTAAAAATGTGTCTTATACTACAACATTTTGTTTATAAATGTTTTGGAATAGTTGAACTTTTGTTGAGAAAGAAAGTTTTTTGCAATCGTAGCATTTGCAGACACACTGAAATAAAAATTACGATATTAAATTAGGTTTAGTCGTAAAATGAGCAAGCAATAGTAAAAATTAGTTATGAGTATGAGGTTAGGATCAACTTACTTCTGGGGGTCGCTGCTGTTTAGCTGGAATTGTTTTCTTTTTATTATTAACAGGCTTGCCCTTTCGACCCTTCTCCTCACTTGAATTGTTTTAGAGCGTCCATTTTCACTTTCCATTTTGTTTAACTTTGTTTAACCACAAAATCTCTGATTGTACTCTTATTAACGCGCCAAAATGCAGAAATGCACTTAGCACCTTTCCACAGAAAAATGTCCGATATTACTTTACATAGAAGTACTACTCTAGTCCGGAATCAAGACCAACTAAATCTATAGGAACAAAGTCCCTATGAGGCCATCGCATGCAGAGTTTTCTCTGTCTAACTCAATATATAGAGTCCCTGTTTATATAGTTAAATAAGAGTTGAGAAAACCTGGGAATTAATTGTGGTTGGTGGATCACGCCGTCGTGTAATTGAATACTTGTTACCACGAAAACAGTTCCCCGTTATACTCCAGGCGAATTAGGATCCGCCTGTCGAAAAAATCCAAGTGAGCTGACATTTTGCAAACGCCTTTATTTTGACATTACAACTAATGCCTCAAAAGTCCCCATCGATATCGTGCTTGCTTTTTGAGTTATTCAAGATCATATGTCACAGAAATACGTTTTTTGCAAATATCTCACTTCTTATGGGTCGTATGACTTTTATACTTATTACAAAAAATTAAGGTTAGGAAATGCTCTAAAAAACGGTTATATAGATTTTTTACGTATAACCAGCCATTTTCACCCTTTAGCCCGTTGGCTCCCTACGCTCACAGTTGTGAGGATCTTATTTATTCTAGTTTTAAGGTTCAAAATATAGCAAGACATCGTTGAATCCTGGATCACATAATTGTGAGTGTTACATAGAAGCAGGTTTGACTATTTGATTATGCAACTTTAAGTGCAAGGGCTCCTGAACAGTGGTTGTAGTTTGCGTAAGACGAACATTTTTGTTTTGGTGTGTTGTCATGGGTTCCAGAAGTAAGTATATAGCAATAAACAATTTACTTATTATTGTTATGACATGAAAATTGTTGAAAAGGTATCAAATACCACTTTGCATACAAAAAGTTTAGATTTCATGTTGAGGGTAAGTGTCTTTTGTGACTTTTGAACGCATGTCACAATTGTGAGCCTTAGGAGTGATCACGTCAGAAACACCTCTTTTGTAAATGACAGGAACTGCAATGAATGAAGTTTTATTTCGAATTTTTATTACAGAAAAGAATAGTAACATAGATTTGCAAGAACTTAGAGCAAATCCTGATGCAATCTACTAGCTGTTGGACGAAATCGGCTCAGATTTTGAATGCGATAGTGACAATGATGATGTTTGGGAGTCAACTGAACCTAATGTTTCATCTGATGAAGAGGAACTAGACGGTAATAGCGGAAAGGTTAAAAGGTACGACGGATACAATCATTGGCCCATTTGCGAAGACAAGAAAAATCCCCTGATTTGTCGCCTAGAAGGATGCAACAACGGTCGTTCCCAAACCCGCTGCAGCAAGTGGAACATATATTTATGTTTAAATAAGAATAATAACTGGTTTATTAAATTTCATTGCAAATAAATATAACATTTGTTCACAAATAAAAAGGTATCCTACAACGGTTTATCTTTATACGCTTCCCAGCATGTACACTTGTGAGTATGTAACACTTGTGCGCATGCACATTTGACTCCTACATAACAGTTGTGACTATCCTTAAAATCGTAGTAAAAAGAAAAGGACAATTTTCAAAAAAATTAGAGGTGTTTCTGATAACCAATGAAACAAGAAAATACATTTTTAAAAAAATTACTTGGGCTTCACTTCGGGAGTGAAAGGGATACCTTAGAGAAATAATGAGCACCGGTGCATCCGTTTCCACGCCGCCTCGGAGGTAGGGTGCAACGCGCATTTATTTACATGGTTTCTTCAGTAAGCCTAATCCATGTTTTCCTTGTTTTAAGTGCATTCTCGTTCTCTTCCGTTCTGCCATTTTTACAGCATTCTGTATAGAGAGACAGCAGACATAAACTCACGGTGCTTACTGTGTTTAGATTTTTCAAGTTTGTAGGACTTTGGTAACGTCAACTTTGGGGAAAATGAGACAGAGCGTTGCTTAAATAGGATAGTGTATGTACTTTTAAGTGAAAAAAACAAGAGCTTCGTATTTCAGATAAAATTTAAGCAAGAGTAGTCTTTCGAAAATAGTCCTTCTAAAATCGTCAGATAGAAATCACCCGATAGAAGTCACTTGGCAAGTAACAGGACAAAAAGGAGTACATGCGATATAGATCCAAGAGCATGATTTGTGTTTTGTTGCAACCATACCTAAAAACTTGCTCTAAACGTTGCTGTATTTTAAGCATACATTGTGGTCGAGGGTCAGGAGAGTTGGTTACGGTGCCATGGTACGGGGTTCAATCCTCACGCCTGACAACTGGCGAGTGGCCCACCTTGTCGCTTTAAAAATTAGGTACCAAAACCACGGCTGTGGGAGTATGGAAAGTAATTCAGTCGACGAAAGACTAATGCTAACCAGCACGCCATTTGTTGAAACACAACACAAAATGATTGTTCTAATAAATGATCGTGGTTTGGTTAATGAATATGAACAAACACTTTAATTAAACGGATTTATTATCCCTTCTTAAACATGTGTCATACATTAAAAACTGTCGTTATTATTCTGTCAAAACATTGCTTAGTAACTAACTTTTCGCGGCAACTCTACTAATATAAACCGTTCAATAGTTATTTGCCAGATAGGAGGCCATGTTAGGGTGATGAATTTCACCCTGTAAATATGCTGTCAGTCATTAACAAAAGTTAGGTTATGCTCATTTTATACAAAATGATAATTTTATGTTAATGTACAAAACGTGGTTGCCAGATTTGGTTTTGGATTTTGTGCCACTTTTATTGTTAGTTAAGATAAATTTCATGAAAGACAAATTGCTGATTCTGAATACGTTTCATACTTTGTTGAGTAGGAATAATGGTATATAAGTCGTTTTTTTTATTGTAATTATAAATTGTATACAAAAATATTTAAATATTACAATTTATGTATTTTTTCAGTATAAATAAAGCTTTTACAAGCCACTTCACGCCCATTGCATAACAATCTGTCTCCATTGTTCCTTATTCATGATTTTATTTCTCCAGTCTTCTATTTCTTTCCTTGCTATGTCTTCCATTACTGCCCCCTTCCACCTATTCGTGGGTCGCCCTCTTCTTCTAGTTTCTTGCGCTCTGCCTTCCAATACTATCTTAGTAGCTCTCCCATCTGGCATTCTCCATATATGCCCAAACCATCTTAACCTTTGAGCTTTAATGAAGTCTACTATATTTGGCTCTCCATACTTCTTTTGTACCTCTTCGTTTGTAAGTCTTCTCCAACCATCATCCGTCCGAGTCCCTCCAAATATTTTTCTCAGCATTTTTCTCTCCCACCTACTTATCGTATCTTGGTCTGTCACATTCATCTTCCATGTTTCACATGCGTACGTAGCCGTGGGTCGAATTACTGTCTTATAAGTCGTAGTTTTGCATTTCGCGACATTTGTCTTAAGGACATTATACTATTTAACGCGCCCGGACATCTCGATGCTTTTATTAACCTTGATTTCATTCCTTGTGTGTAATTTAAGTTTTCAGAGATTAATGTTCCTAAGAAAGTAAACTCCTTAACTCGTTCTATTCTCAAATCTTAATGTTACGCCATTATTATTGATTTCTTCATTTTTTCCATTACTTCTTTGTTAAAGCTGCTGAATATTGTCCAGTGGAAGTTGAAGAATGGATTTTTTTTAAATATGGCCACAGAAGAAAATCACAGGGAGTTAAGTTACAAGACCTCGGGGGCCACACTGTAGACATGTTTTGACTAATAACTCTGTTTTTGTAAAACTCTCCAAGTAAATTTATGCCCCATCTTATTGAAAGTACGTAACCCTTTTGTAATTCATTGTCACGTAACTCTTCAAAAAACGGCGACAAAATTTCAGTATGATATAGTTGTGCATTTAGAAAACCTAAAATTTGAACTATTAAAATAAAATTTAATCGTTTTGCTGCACTCAATTACCTTCAAAAAATATAGGACCTATAACTCTTCTTTTACTAATTGCAGCCCAAACCCCGATTTTTTGTGGGTGAAGCGGTTCTTCAACATAAAAATTGGGATTCTCAGCGCTCCACATCCTCATACTTTGTGAATTAATATAGCCAGATAAATAGAAGTATGCCTCATCAGTAAAGAAAGTTTTCTCAAACGCATTATCGTTATTTCCTAAATTATTGATAAACCAGTTACAAAATTCCAATCTAACCGGAGGATCGTTTGGCAGCAGTTTCTGATACACTTGCAACCGGTAAGGAAAATAATGCAAATTGCTTCTTAATATCTTATGAGATGTTGAATATGAAACATTTAATTGCTGTCCTAAATGGCGAACAGATACGTGTGGTTGTTCTTGCACAATTTGTCTCGCATTGTTAACTACTTCTTCAGTGCGTATGTTGCAAATAGTATGTATCATTTTTAGGTCGTGGGCCAAAAGGTTTAATTTCAAAATTGTTCCGCCCCATAATATTTCTAATAGTTCTTTCAGATATCTAAAACAGTACAAAGCCGAAAATTAAAGCAACAATTAAGTTTTATGCATAAATACTTGCATCCCAAAAGTCACTATAAGCCGGGCAAAGATTTCAGTTTCACTGAGATCGGTCCTGTCGGCTTTATAATGCCTGTAAGCCTTTGTAATTTGTAGTTTTGTGTCACCTTTAATGACTTTTGGCATACTTACTTTAGTACTACAATTTGTTGACAGATAGATATCCATGACGCCGATGTCCATACATATTATGCCTAGTGGCAAACAAAGTATGAAAGGACTGGCAACATTGCATGTTTAACCTCAAAATATCAAATTAGACACTTTCGTGAGCCTCCTGTACATAACAGCTGCTTCTGACAAAGTGTCAGAAAGAGTTTCTAGGGAGTTTTAGTTTTATTAAACATAAAAACAAAATTCCATGTCTACCTACTTGGCAAATAACTATTGAACGGTTTATAGTTATAATTTAACATCCTCCCACCTAGAGTTGACGTGAAATTTCGAAAAACTTGTTACAAAAACAAAATTACAATATAAACATTTTGCTTTTTAATTTAAGTATCGTGCAGTCGAAATTATTTTTCTTCCTCTCCTGTTTACGGTTGGCAGGGATTCTGCTGCTTCCTCGTCGTACGCTGCCTCTTCATTTCCATCTTGCGCGTCTGATTCTTCAACATCTATCTCAGTACGATTATTTCTAGTATGTTCACTAGATTCTTCTCCGTCTTGTGTATATGAATGGTCTTCGTAAATCTCTAGTCTGTAGACTCTTTGAACTGGTCTTAACAACTGACCCTTTTCAGTCTGCAACTTAACCACACGACATACCTTATCTTTTCCAGGTATAATTTCTAACACTTTGGCTAAAGGCCATTCTAACCGTTTTTGTATATCGTTACCAACCAAAACTATTTCTCCAACTTTCAGTTCTGCTGTCGCTTTGCGGTGTGTATTCTTCTCTATTAAAGCACCTAAATACTCTATGCGAAAACGTCTCCGTAAGTCTTCTTTTAACTTCAATAAATAGCGTAACCGGTTATTTAAATGTTCTCTGTCCGTTCGATCTAGATCGGCGGTTCCAACTTCCGTAACTTCCTGCAGAAACATGCTTGGTGTTAGTGGTGCAACTGTAGGATCGCTATCTGACATGTACGTTATTGGTCGATTATTAATTATCGATTCACATTCACATATTATAGTAGAAAGTTCTTCGTGTGTTACACAAGCTCTTCCTAATACTCGTTTCAATAAATCCTTTATGATTCGTACTAGACGTTCCCAAAATCCGCCCCACCATGGTGCTGCCGGGGGATTGAATCTCCATTCAATTTTTCTTATGGTGGAGAAGGCTTCTATTTCTTGCCAGTTGATAGTTGACAACATATTTGCTGTTCCTACAAAATTTGTTCCATTGTCGCTATAGATTTTTGTGGGTCGACCTCTTCTTGCTATGAAACGTCGTAAAGCTTGTATAAATGCAGTAGTTGATAGACTCGACACTATCTCTAAATGTATTGCTCTGTAGACGGCACACGTATATAGACAAATCCACACTTTATTTTTTCCTTTTAAATACAATGGTCCGGCATAATCTACGCCGACTATTTTAAAAGTTTTAGCATCTCTAATTCTATCTACTGGTAATGGGCATGGAATAGTTTCTACGTGATTTTCTGTAAATCTTTTACACGTCACACATTTCTTTATCACATTACTGATAGCTTTTCTGCCCTTTGTGATCCAATATTCTTCTCTTAAGTTGTTCAGCAATATGTGTACACCAGCATGCTTTAGTTTTTCATGTTTTTCTCTTATCAACATTTTCACTACTGGATGCTGATCAGGTAAGACGATTGGATACTTGAAGTTTTTGCTGTCTTCTCGTAAAGTTATACTTGTAGTGACTCTGATGATACCCTCTTAATCGTAGAATGTGTTTAGAGAATTAATATCTTTCAAATCATTTCCGTACCATTCAGTTTGAATTAATTTCATCAGTTTTTTCTCGGCACGGTTTAATTCTTCTACTCTTAAACAACCTTTTCGTTCTTCTTTGTCCTTTTCTTTAAATCGCATCATCCAGCCTATCATATTTATTATTCTTTGAAAATCGAAAAAGTACTGATAGTACCATCCAGTATCGTTTTTATGTGTTTTCGCCACCATGTCCGTGGCTTCAATTATCTTTTTTTCAAGTGTTGTCTCTGGCCATTCTTGTGGATTCTCATATAACCAGGAAGGACCCTCCCACCATCGCTCTTTGATAATTTGTTTTGTGGAACAACGTCTGGACGGTAAATCTGCCGGATTTAAATCTCCTGGTATATGCTTCCAATCTTTTATTTTCGTTAACTCATGAATCTCTTTTATTCGGTTTTTTACAAACATTTCTTGTTTTCTATTTCCTTGAATCCAATTTAAAACAGTGGTTGAGTCACTCCAATATGTGACCGGTATCTCTCGATCACTTGTTAGACTCTTCAACACCTCCGCTGTTAAACGAACTCCCACCGTGGCAGCCATCAACTCGAGTCGAGGAATTGTTACCTTTTTTAATGGTGCAATTCTTGCTTTTGCTTGTATAAGCTGTACACATACCGTATCATGTTTCTCCGAACGTGCAAATACTGCACATGCATACGCTACTTTGCTCGCATCACAAAATGTATGTAAGCTGTAGTTTGCATTTTCGAGAAGTGCCCATCTAGGTACTCTTACTTGTGATATTGCCGGAAGCTCTTTGTACCAATTTAGAAACTTCAATCGAATATCTTCACTTACTTCGCTGTCCCAATTCACATTCTTAACCCATAAGTCTTGCAGTAACAACTTAGGATATATCATTATCGGGCAGAGTATACCAATTGGATCAAAGATTTTGTGTGAAATGGACAAAATAGTTCTTTTAGTTACAAATGTCAACTCTGTAGGCTTCAGGAAATCCATATTAAATTCAATATTATCGCTTGATTTATTCCATTTCAAACCGAGGACCATAGCCGCCTGATTTTTCTGGTTGTCGAACGAATATTCCCAGCCTCGTAAATCGAATTGTCCACTACTCATTACCTCGCTGGCTTCTTCTATGAATCGTTTTAATTCGTTTTCGTTGCTGACACTGGTGACGCAGTTGTCTACATAAAAACATTCTCTTAATTTTAATACAATGTTCTCACTATAGTTTAGTTTCGGGTCATTCTCTAGATTCTTCAAACTGCTTAATATTTTATCAATATGGTAATTCATTACAGCATTTAACAAGAATGGGCTGCTTGATATCCCAAAAACTACACGACAATGTCTGTAAATTATGATCTGATGATCTTCATTCTACCATAAAAATTTTAAGAATTTACGATCTTCTTTATTGACGCTTATTTGTAAGAATGCTCGCTTAATATCTGCGATCACGCCTATTCGGTTTAATCGAAATCGTAATAACACCGAATTGATAAGTTCTATTAAGTTTGGACCTGTTTCAAGACAATCATTTAGTGACGATTCATTTTTTCTTTTAGCTGATGCATCAAATACAGGTCGGACCGGTGTGGTGCTGTTCTCCTTTATGACATGCCGGTGTGGCAAAAAATGTCCCGTCTCTAGATCACTACTATCTATTTCTTCAATAATTCCATCGGTTAGCCATGTTTTTAGTATCTGGTCATAAACTTCATAATTACCGTCACTTTTCAATTGTTTTGTAAGAGAAAATAATCTTTTTTCGGCAATATCATAATTGGTTTTCAACTCATCTCTACTTTCCCGCCAAGGCAATCTAACTTCGTATCTTCCTTCATTATTTACGCGTATTGTTTCCAGGGATCTCAATTTAACTTCTTCATTTCTTTCTTGTTTTGTCTTCACTTCGACCGGATCTTTAATACCTATTAGCTCTAAGTCCCATAACTCGCTAATTTTCCTATCGTTTACTAACATTGAAATGACATTCATCGCTTTACAAGTATTATCTTGATTATCAGACACTTTGCCCATGACTGTCCATCCTAAAGTGGTTTCCATCGCTACTAATCCACATTTCAACTCTTGTTTTCGACCCGTGTATAATTTTCCCGCAATATCTGCTCCCATCAATATTTGTACATCTTGTCCGTTTCTGCCGATGTCCGTCAACTCGATTTTCTTCTCCTTTAATTCTCGAATCCACTCCATATCTTCGACACATGTTATTCCATCGACAATTGTGGATTGACCTAAAACTTCAATATTACAAGAGTAGTTTTTATTAAGCGATATGAGTTTTATTTTATAACGGTTATGCCCTTGCCGGCTAGCCTGAACACCTCCGAACAACGTATGATTTAAATATTCTTTCCTTATTATTGGTAACTTCATGGACTTTGCAAAATCTTCAAGTATGTATGATCTTTGCGATCCTGTATCTATCATGGCTCGTGCTTGCTTTCTAATTCCGTTGTGTGTCACATTTACGACCAAAGTTTGCAAAAATATAACTGGATTCTTAGAAAAGTTACTTAGATTTGCATCTTCATGTATTCTTTCTTCGCTATTATTAAATTCTTTGGCGTGTTCTTGCATCGTTCCTACTTTTGGACACATCGTTACTACATGTCTGCCCTCACATACAGCGCATTTTATAAAGGCTTTGCAACTTTTTGCGAAATGGTTCGATTTAAGACAGTAGAAACAACATTTCTTTTCCTTGATAATTTTCTTCTTTGCTTCTATCGTCATCTTTTTTGCCCAATAACAATCAGTGCTTCTATGGCTTTTCGAACAGAAAATACAACCACTGTTTTTTTTCCACCTTTGACACTTATCAAACTAGTTGCGGTAGCTATATCTTCTTCTTTTTGGATAGGAATTCTTTTCTTTCTAGTTTTCTGATCGTTATTATTTATAGAAAAGCCTGCAGTTGCTAAATTGACACGCTCGTCATTTTCAACTTCATTTCTTAGAAATGCCATTAATCTAGTCAATCTATTCTTTGTCTTCAGTGTCACTGACGATCCAGCTTCTCACGGTCGCCAATTATGTTGAAACACAACACAAAATGATTGTTCTAATAAATGATTGTGGTTTGGTTAATGAATATGAACAAACACTTTAATTAAACGGATTTATTATCCCTTCTTAAACATGTGTCATACATTAAAAACTGTCGTTATTATTCTGTCAAAACATTGCTTAGTAACTAACTTTTCGCGGCAACTCTACTAATGGTTATAATTTAACACCATTAATGGTGTGCCAGATGACTGTGTTTCGAAAAAAATAGTCGGCTGCCCTGACCCATCGCATTTCAGACCAGATTTCTCTACGTGGAATGGAATGAAGCGCCCTGAAAGAGACTAGATTAGTTTCGATACTACGGAAACGTTATTATTTTTCGTTGACTTTGAAAATGTATACTCATACATCAATTTTTACTTTTTATTCTTTATCTGATACTATGTGATCTTGCAGAATTTATGCTATAACAAAATTTAGAGCTTTGGCTTTGTGGGTGTTGCACTTTGTTAACCTAAACAAGAATTTTTCTAATGATTAATTGTGTTGGTAAGGTCTACACATTACCCTTTTGCTGTGACGTAACAATTTTCTCACTTTTTTAACTAGAAGGAACTGGACGAAACACAGGACCTGCAGTTCTTGGTCAGGTCCGCTTTAACTATGGCTTGTTTTATAATACTGTCGTTGTGACATTTGTCCAAAATAACGCACAATAACAAGCAAGCGAGCAAGCCTAAAATCTTATTTTAAACGTTAGGGACTTCTTCGAAGAGGAGAAACGTCGGATTACATAAGTCAAGAATGTCTTGGTTTAAATAATGTCCTATTTAGAGCATCCCTTAAAGATTAGGTATATGTCAAATTCTTTCTGAAGTCCACTACCTGCGATCTAAATGATCTTTTTGGAATTTCAATGCAATATAAGACATACATTTTAAACGCTATGTTTTGTTATTTCTGACGTCACAGAAAAAGGGTAATGTGTGGACTTTAGCTTCTGAATCTTTACAAGCTGCCCATATTTTGGTCCGTGTTGTTAGAGTACCTTGTCAGCAAGCAAACTTGATATTTTTTCTCTTTGTATATCCATACATACATCATCAGAACCAAATTGGTTTAATAGCTAAAACTAAGCGTGACTCTATTATTTTAAACATTGTAGGCGGCGCGTGACAAGATAAAGAACTGTAGTTCGAATGCTTAGATGGGGAATGATAGGAATTCACATTTTTAATGTTTAACCACCTTCCATGTTTATAGTTGAATGTTTTCCTATTTCTATGGTTTTATCAGTAAGATTATTTGTGAAAATGAAACAACTAGTCTATACAAGGAAACGTGGACCACACAAACAAGTAGTTTATATACTCCAGCCGCTTTAAAACTTGGCACTTGTCTTTTACTACCCCAAAGCTGTTTATTTGACATTGCATGAATTTAAGACACGTCCTATCATATCAGTTGGGCCGTTACTTACTAGTAAATGGCTAAGCATTTCAGAGATGAGGATTCCTACTTGACTTATTGTGTCACAGTTATGAAATCCTTTACGTATAATATAGCACTGTGTTTGTATCTCAAATTCAAACATGCAACTTCGTTTGAGTTCAAAAGGTGTAAGCCACACATACCCAACAAACTATACATTTTTTTTCTTTTTATATCATTTGTCATAATTTCTCCTACGTAAAACATAAGTAGGTTTTATGCCTTCTAGTACTTAGAAGAACAACAAAAGATTGTTCTAAAATGCGTTTACCAAGAATAGCTGATTGGTAAAAAGCGTTAAAATTGTCGTATTTATGATACTACAATCTGTATTTAAAACAGCAATAGGAAGTACATAGTTCCTTCCTTATATGAATTAATAGATTATTTCAGCTCTGGGCAATCTATTATTCAGCTTAATGGTCGACTTGCCGATATTGTTATTTGTTATCTAACTAATTAATATATAATATATATATATATAACAGATTTGCTTACTATTGCACTACTTAATATGTATTTAAAGTTTCCGGTTGTAATTGCTGCTCTACACAAGCAAGATTTTAATAATTTATACAAAAGATTGATAAATTAATTTACGCAGCCTTATGACTTGACTGATTTAGAGAACATTCATTTTTTCAAAAACTGTATACGCAATCCACTGCCTAAAGAATACTGTAGCTAGTCAATTGATTAATTACTTAATTGCTGAATTAATTTTTTAAATAAACTATTAAGTAAGTCTTGTCCTGACGTACTCCTACAAAATTTGTTTTATTCATTATGCCACATTCAAGCTAAAGTATACAACTATGAGAACTCACCTTATTACAATAATTGCAATATTGTATACTTTAGAATAGATTTCCCCAAAGTCGAACAGGATCAAAAAATCCGTCTCAGGGTTTGTCTAATAACTAAGTAACACATAACCCTGAAGCATGAACTACATTTATTTGTACATACCAATTCTTGGAAATTTAGATGTCTGAATTTTAAATTACATACATAATAAAAGTTCCAGTTCTAGAAAAAAATCTTATCACAGTTACTTTTTATTAAATGTTTTAGTTGCATGCATATACAGAAGATAAAGTGCAATAAAATTACAAAAAAATAAGGCACCGTTTTGCATAAAAAACGTCAATAATAAAATTAATGGTTGTGATACAAATTACAAGCAAAACATTTTGAATTTTACAATTCACCTAGGTTTAGGTTTAGGTTTCATGCGAGTTTGTGACTCGTTCCTAGATAATTATAATTTATTCTTCTAATAAATCCGCTCTTCTCATGAAATTGATCGTTTAACTAGGCGAGACCTGCCTAAAACTGCTTTATTTAGAGTTAAATTACCAAAATTTGGTAAAAATCTTGCTGATAGACGTCTCCTAATACTGAAAAAATATGAAACTTTCATGGCAATAACTTCGAAAGTTAGGTACAGGTAATAGAGTGATAAGAAAATTATACTTGCTACATTTTTAAAACTGGAATAATTTTCAGACTAAAGTAATGCAACCTATATCCACAAGTTCTCAATATAGTAATAAGTAACCAGTTGTGGAAGTAGTAAACTGTCATCCGTAAGCAGTTCTTAACAATTGCAGAGAATAATTTTGCAATGCATTACAAATTTTTTCTAACCACTTCATCAACTCCGTTAATCACATGAACCAAAACAGTTATATTTGAAGAATAGAATACTGAAAACAACGTAAAATTATCATAAATAATAGCTAAAACTAAAAAAGTTAGAGAAAAAAATAGTACAACAAGACATAAAAGACAATGTAGTAAAAATATCGCACATTGAAACATTCAAAGCTACCAGGAATGCAAACAAAGCATGATAACGGATAATTTTTTCGGGAAAGCAAAAATTGGAAAGATAAAAACTTAGTAGAATACCATAAAAATCATAAGAAAATGCTGAAATTACTTAAAGATACCAAGGAAAACTGGATAAGCGAACAGCATGAGAACCTGGAGAGTAGCTAAATGTGACAGTTTCTACATTATTGCAGTTTCGAATTCAAACAACATTCAAAATCTACTATCAGCTAGGAATAAAATCCTACAAAGCACCAGGACCAGATGAAATTCGCTCAGAGATTCAGCTCTGAATAGATGATGAGACCCTGGCACTAATAATTGATTGTTCTACAATCCTGGATATGCATCAAAAGGCTGTATCAAGTCTACTTTCAGAACTTTACTAAAAAATCAAATGCTAAACAAGGTAAAGAATACAAAACAATTAGGCTGATGTTAAGAGTGCTCGAGTGAAACACAGTTTTGCTTCAGGAATGGTCTTTATTTGATATGCTGTTTTACAAAGTTGCATGAATATGAAAATATTTGCTTTCCTAATTATTTTATAAGAAACTTGTTTGTAAGTTTTTTATAGAGAACAAAATTCTGCATCTATTCATCCTATTACTTGTCATTTTACACTTCGCAAAATCAAAGAAGTAGAGAAATTAAAATTACGAATTTCATAAAAATCACTGGTACCCTAAAATTATTGAAACAAATAAATGGCCACTCATGAAATGTGCTAGAAAAGTAGTCATTAAAAGAAAAATTTTACCAGAGTTAAATGCTCAAAATCAATAATAACCATAACAAACATTCAACACTTCAAGGCACCACTGATTTTTGTTAAAATAATAGTTTTCATTTCTTTAACTTTTATAGTTGCAGAATTTTGTTCTCTACAAGAAACTTCTTTACAAGTTTGCTCTAAAATAATTAGGAGAGTAAATATTTTCACATAAAAAGATTACCTTTAAAAATCCTACGGGGCGTAAACTATTTCAACACTATATATGAATAAAAATATCAGTATAATAGACAACCTGGCTCGAAATATATCTTAGAGTGAAAAGTAAAACAACTGAAGGCATAAAAATTAAAAACGATGTAAGGCAAAGTAATTGCTCTCAGTTTAACGGTGAAAGAGCGAGTTTTTGGCTGTAAGAAATGCTCACTCGAGGGTGTTAAAAACAAATTGTGCCTAAAGGATACCTGGACAAATTCGGAACGCTTCCCAACAGAACGGAGCTGTTTTCCTCGGCTCTAAAAAGGTGTTGAGCTCCCAGAGATAACTTACATATGATAGCTATAATACTAACCGTGGTTAAAAGTTCGCTTAACTAAATTCAGCTCTACAACATATTAAATTTAAGAACGGCTATAATGAAAAAATGCATTTATCACGATTCGAAGCCCAATGCTCGAACAGTCGTAAACACCCTTAAATGCTACCATCGTGATGCGAGGTGGTGCTACACAAAGAATTTCCTGGAGTAATTCTTCATCCACAGGAAACGATTATTGATAGCATCTGACAGGCTCACAGCGGTTCGCAGAAAAGGCGCTTAAAGCACTCTCAGCGGAAACACTTTGATCTGCGCAAGAACGGTTAATTCCTTGATGATAATACGTATTCGGAAGGGCGACAAATTCTCAACATGCATTTCTTAATTGAACGTAACAGATATAATCTATCTTTGGAATGTAGCAATATTCTTTGCCAAAGCACTCGAGCACTATTTTCATATAGTTTTGAACAATTATTGGTATAGTGTTTCTTAGTATATAGTTTTACAATTTAGTTTACGTTTTTTGTCAAACAGGGCTTTGAAACGGGTGCTCACAGTAAATTTTATACGGCAAACGTAATCTTATACCTCAATTTTTGTCAGTTTGTCTATCTTTAAAGAATGTCCACCTGTGGGACTAGTATTTTTGTGGATAAAAACCCAGCATTCTCTGGCTTAATGTGCCTTGCACCTTGTGAACTCGAGCAAAGATCCACGCGATAGCCATACTCTTGGGTAGCTCGTGTTGTTTGAGTACCTTGAGAACGAGGATACTTAGGCAGATTTGACCTTGGTGCTGTTTGTGTACTCGTACCGGCTAACGTTTTGCAAGACCTTGCAGCTTGCACCATTAGAGTGAAAGTCACACTAAGAACTGAAGGTCAGTGTAAAGCACCTCTGTGCCAGCGGCTCGGAGCGACGTAACGATTATTGGTCGTTCAAGTGCAGCGTAATCCTTGGGGCGTGGCCGTATGACGCACAGTGGTTGTAATGCTTTAGATCGTGTATCACAGGCGTTCATGTTTTACTGAGCTTAAAACCATCTTCCCTGTTTATATTATTTGGACAGACTGGTCGTTCCATTGATTTAAGACTTCAAGAACATAAAGGCGAATGCAAATACAAACGCATTATAAAATCAACCGTAGCTGAGCATACATTTACAAATGTGCACACTTTAGAATTTGAGCATGCCAGAGTACTTGCCAGAATTCCTCACTACTTCCCACGAGTGATACATGGAGCCATAGAAATAGAAAAACATCCAAATAATATGAACAGGAAAGATTGTTTTAAGCTTAGTAAAACGTAGACTCATGTAAAACACGATCTAAAGCATTACAACCACAGTGCGTCATACGACCACGCCCCACGGATTACGCTGCGCTTGAACGACCAATTACCGTTACGTCGCTCCGAGAGACTCGCTCAGAGAACTATAAATAGCTCCACACCGGCCTTCAGTTGTTAATGCGACTTTTACTCTGATGATGCAAGCTGCAAGGTCTTGCAAAACGCTAGTCAATATGGGTGCACAAACAGCAACAAGGCTAAATATGCCTAACTATCCTCGTTCTCAAGGTACTCAAACAACACGAACCACCAAAGAGCATTGCCATAGCGTGTATCCTTGCTGGAGTTCACAAGGTGCAGGGCACGTGAATCCAAATAATGCTGGATGTTTATCCACAAAGACTACGCGGTCTAAACCCAACCTCTATGTTAACTAGAATAATTCGAGTAACCGCTAAAACCTCAAACAGTATAGGACTTGTAGTGCTCTGATAAGTCGCTATAAACTCTCTTATTGCATATCATGTGTTAATTTACTATCAAGTTCGCTGAACTTCCCAATTTTCGGTGGTTGTGCGTTAATTGTATAAACCACCCCGCAGCTTCGGCAGTGAATTATATTCATGAAATGGATGCCATCATTAAAACCTTGGGATGATTCAAGCCGATATGAAATCAATTCGAAATGAACAAAGACCATTACGCAATCTACAGAACAATGTACAGAATTAGATAATATTCGCACTGAATTCGATTATATACGAATTAACTTTCTTTCTTTTTTTTTAATTATTATTAAACGGTTTACTGGCTAAGCACACTAGGGCTGTTCACAGTAGTGATTATTTTAGTTAAATAACTTGTTTAGTTTACATTTAGTCACTGTGTTGGAGCAAGACGTCTTCTGGTAGTCTTGGTTTCAATCGCGTGGTTGTCGATTTTTTTCCCAGATTAAATCTTGCTGTTGCGGGGCATTTGTTTAGGTCGTCAAAGAATTTCTTGGCTGTCAGCTTAATATGTTCTTCTATGCTTGGGATTTCTAGCTCTTTATAGAGTTGGTTGTTTCGAACGTACCATTCGGCGTTCGTGGCGATCCTCAGCACCTTGTTTTGTAGCGTCTGTATCTTTTTGAGGTTTGTTTTGCTCGCAAGCATACGTTACAACTGGTCTTATGATACTTTGGTACAGTATTTTGGAGCACTCAGTTTTTAGGCAGCTTTTCTTGTTTAAGATGGAATATAATACGGCCATTCTTGCATAGCCTTCTTGTAATTTTTGATTGACATGCAGACTCCATGTCAGCCGTCTATCGAGGTGCAGACCGAGGTATTTGATGGCTCTGTCCTTTGGATTCCATGGTATGAGTTGATCATTTATGATGACAGATTGCGGATTATTTGGTCTGCGGAGCTTGAATATTTTTGCTGCACATTTTGAGGAATTCATCGTGATGTTCCAGCGTTGAAACCATTTTAAGAGAACGTTCAGAGAATTTTGAAGTGCTATAGCTGCGGCTTCAATATCTGGATGTTATGTGAGGATGGCGGTGTCGTCCGCAAACATGGCAGTAGTGGTGTTTTCTGTGGTGGGTATGTCGTGTAGAAATATGTTGAAGAGTACTGGCCCTAGCACTGATCCCTGTGGTACGCCCGCTGCAATGTTTTTTGTGGTTGATAGTGTGGAATTTATTTTGACTTTGAAGGTACGATTTGTGACGAGGAGTGTATTAGGTTAGTTAAGTTATGCCCAATATTCTCATCTTGTAGATTAAGCCTTTCAGCCATACTCTGTCAAAATCTTGAGCAATATCCAAAAACACTGCCGTGGTATGTTGTTTGTTTTCAAATCCTTTTATAATAATTTCTGACATTCTTAGGAGTTGATGTGTCGTCGAATGCATTGTTCTGAATCCGAATTGGAAATGTGGCAGTATTTCCTGCTCTTCTATGTAGCTATTTAGTCTCGTGAGTATAATTTTCTCGAGTAATTTTGAGATGGTGCATAAAAGACTTATTGGCCTATAGCTGTTCGTCGTTTTTGTTTTTGCCTGGCTTGAGGAAAATTATTACTTCTGCTATTTTCCATGATGCTGGGAAATAACATATACTAATACAGATGTTAAAGATACTTGTCAGAAAGGTTAGAGCTTTTGGTGTCAGCTTTTTTATTGGGTAGTTTTTTATGACTTCTTTAATTGCTTGCGGTGTGGTTGTGAGAATGTCGTTATAGTTTGATGGGGTTGTCTGGGTATCTACCAGTGTTTCGATGTTGATGGTGTTTTGGGTATTTTCAATAGTGATGAATTAACTTGAAATCGGCAGATAAAATTGCAGCCGAAGCATAGGAACTTAAGACTCAACAAATATACTTTCAGCAAGAAGTAGAAGAATAGAAACTGGGTTGTCCTCTGATATAGCTATGTCAAGCATTTTATCCAACGCCATCAGTAACTTAAGTTGAACTATCAGCTGCAAATAATTTTGTTGATGCATGATTAACACCCCTCCTCACTCTCTCCCTTTTTAGTCTTTAGTCTTTTGACTGGGTGGTCCTAGCTTTCCATAGCTTCCTGTCCCCACTTATTCTTTTCATCTCCACGTAATTTTGGAAATCCGTATCTTTAAGCATTTGCTTCATATATTGGAATCTTGGTATTCTGCTTACGTTTCTACCTTCTATTCCTCTTCTATTATTGTGTTGCAATTTTGATTCTTCTTAAAAGATGTCCTAACAATGAGACTCTTATTTTTTGTATCTGCTGCTACAATTTAGTTTCTCGGCAGATCTTCGTCATTGGTTATTCTTTCTTTGCTTGTACTTTTCATCTCTCTGTCACAACGCCCATCTGCTGTTATGAGGCTTGCCAGGTAAGAAATTCGCTTACAAGCTAAAGACGAGCCACTTAGTGTAAAGTTCACGTTCACTATATTTCTACCGTACACTGTAACGTTTGCCTGCAGATCAAATTTGTATTTTCGAATATTAATATAATATTTAAATTTGATCCTTGTCCGACCTCACGTTATCGTAATTTCCGTAATGTCAATGCACGAAATGATAAGCGCGCAGGGACCGACGTCACGTCCAGAGATAACAAGGAAGTACCGAGTCGAGTCGCGCGCCGCTATCCCCACTCGCTATCCCTCACTTGAGAACTTTTCCAGGGCACATAAAAGAGATTCCAACGAGATTCCAGGAGATTTTCCCAGAGAGAGACACAGAGATCCGAATTTACTTCCCCAGCGAAGACTTCCATCCCAGTTCCAGTTCCCAGTTCCACCTGCCCGTATCCCTGTTCCTGTCGAAGAGATTCTCCCGGAACCATTTATTTCCCTGAAAGCCGAATCCCGACCTGTTACCGTTATTAATTATCCCGGGCCTTAGTTGAATTGGTGGCTAAATATTGCATCCTTTTCACTAAAGCCATTATTAATTAAACCTGAACTTAGTTGAATTGGTGGCTAAATTTTGCATCCTTTTCACTAATACCGTTATTAATTAAACCTGAACTTAGTTCAATTGGTGGCTAAATATTGCATCCTCTTCACTAAAACCATTATTAATTAAACCTGAACTTAGTTGAATTGGTGGCTAAATATTGCATCCTCTTCACTAGGGCCATTACTAATTAACCCAGAATTCGCCAGTCGAAAATAGTCCGAGCGCACGAATTTTCCGGCCGGCTTTGGAGAAAAGCGGCCACATTGAGCTCACGTACGGACTATGAAATTGAAGTCATATTTATTAACGAAATGCGGCGTTTTTAGTTTATCCGTCTCCAGACGTCCCTAAATTAATTTAGAGGCAGTACGCCGGGCTTCACCCGCGTCTTATCAGTTAAATCTCTAGAACCGTGATATGTTTTATTGTATAATTGGCAGACCGTTTAATTCGATTTTTCCAGCTACCTACTCCGAAGGGGCCGCTTATCAACCGCACCTGCAATGCCTGGCCGACCGCCGAGATAAGAACGCCGGTTATCAGCTCCAGCCGTCTACACGAGTTTATTGTAATTTCTTGTTAATAATGAATGTTGAAATATCTAAATGTATCACAGCTAAACAAATTAAATTGTTTAATTGTATCCCGATGGTGTTTTTGTATGTTAAACTATCATATATCTGAGGAACCAAAATTATCTCCGACTGTTTAGTAGCTACCCGACGGGCGTAGAGTTTAACATCCCTTACAAGAAGGGACG
>CALNHX010012793.1:0-22424 GCA_940337035.1 Agriotes lineatus
ACCCATTGGTGACTATCTAATGTTTCTGGCAATGAAATTTTTATTTAATGGCTGCAGGACGACTCAGATGAATGTTTTACTCCTTGTATTCGATATGATAGGATTAATCATTTCTGGCATGGTAGAAATACAGCAGTAATTTACTATGGCGACTCTAACTATCAGTATCACTTAATTTTAATATTACATTTTAATTTAATTAAACGGATTATCACTAATTTTGCTGATACTTTTTCAAAGTTTGATATATGTTTTGAACAGTAGCACACATGTCTTCCAGTAAAAGCTATATGTATATAGGTATTTCAAATCAGAACAGAAATCGGCAATTCTTCATATTCATTTGGAAATATGATGAATTACGTTATAACGGCATCAAAATACTGCAGAAATTATGTTCCCTATTTGATTAATTCAAGTTTTAGTTCAATTTCTTTTTCAAAAATATTTAGAATCCGAATTTGGATATTTTCTTTACTTAGAAAAAAGGCGCGTCTACCGATAAGCTAATTGACATTTGAGTATCCTTTATCTAATAGACTTGTCTGTCCGGGACGCTGTTTCAGCAGCCAAACCGTAAGAGATAGAGAAAAAAGTTATTAAAGTTATATGTTTGGAATGATCATGTCAGGTCAGGAACCGAATTTCAATCACGTAATTTTAAAAAATATTATTGTTTTTATTTAATACGGGTTCTATTTGAAAAACGGTCTTTTTTGTTTTATTAAATGAGACATTTGTCTCACTGGTTGCTAGTCCATATATATAATAGACTTGTCCGGGACGCTGGTCCGTCCGGGACGCTGTTTCAGCAACCAAACCGTAAGAGATAGAGAAAAAAGTTATTAAAGTTATATGTTTGGAATGGTCATGTCAGGTCCGGAACCGAATTTCAGTCATGTGACACTTCCGGTTTTCGAGAAAATAAAATATTTAAAAAAATATTATTGTTTTTATTTAATACGCGTTCTATTTGAAAAACGGTCTTTTTTGTTTTATTAAATGAGACATTTGTCTCACTGGTTGCTAGTTAATAATAATAACTGTGGAACAATTTGACACACACGTTGGTTTCACGTTGACTTGATTGTGTTGCAATTTTAAATATTTTTTTGGACTTGCATATTATTCAATATATGATAAATAAAGGAAATCGGTAATCTTGTTCGCCCATTTTTACAAAATTCAAGTTATTGAAAGGTGTAACAAGATGTGTACAATAAACGCAACTGTGCAATTTTAGGGATTTTTAACAGTTTTTGATTATGACATCACATAAAATTCTACAAAAACTTGGGCATGATGCTCTATTTATAATCATAAGTTAGTATAAAATTTAATATAAAATTGTACGGCCGATTAAGGTAGTGATAAAAAACCTAAGCCGAAAAAATACCAAAGTTATAATGCACTATTCCGATGTTTTTGGTAAAAATAAATTGTAATCTGGCTATTGCGTGTACAAAATATTATTACTCAAAGGTGTCATATGGCAGTTTCGATTTTTTTCAAGTTTCAATGTTCGATTTTTAATATATTTAGAAATTAAATAAGTTTAAATAAAAATAAATACAAAATAATTATACTTGTCCCGCACAAATTTATTTGAAATTTTAGGATAAAAAATCGCTTCAATGTTTTGTAGAAAAACATGGCTGCATATGTTTCAAGAACCCTCTAAGTTTCAAAATAAATCCTTTTTCAGAAAAACAAATCAACAGAATACAATTTTAGGATTTACAGACTAGAGTGCGGCAACATTGACTGCAGCTGCAACTATGCGGGCGTGGAAATATTAAAAAGTATATATTTATTATTTAAAGAACACTAATAGACTAGAAAATAAAACTTCGTTTAACATATTCTAGGTAATAATAATGATTTTAAACCACGAGGGAACTTCAAAATAATACATACGAGTACATACGATAACTACAGACAGATCAATAAAAAAACCAATTAGGGCAGGCTGTGATTAATGGTATACGTTTGGCAGTACTGAAGTGTATTGTCAGTCTATGTCAAATTCGAGATTTGCAGGTTAAGTTTTACGTCAGTCTGTGTCAAACAACAAACAAAACGTAACCTACTAATCTCGAATTTGACATAGACTGACAATACACTTCAGTACTGCCAAACGTATAACACATATCACAGCCTGCCCTAATATTGTTTTTTTTATTGATCTGTCTGTATAACAAATTAGAAAATTAAGGAACACAATCGGCTGTGTTAAATAACTCATTCTCCAATTACTTAACATTTTATTTTTAATGTCATAAAAGATAAAAAAGTTTTGATAGTAATTTTCACCTATTTTAAATTTTTTTGACTATACACCCTAGTAATTGATAGAATCTCAATTTTTTACTAGTTTTCTGCTATTAGCTACTTCATATTGTATTTTAAATCAGTTTTTATATTATGGGTTTAGATGTCGTCGTTACAATTGTTATCCTTCACTTATATTTATAGATATTTATAGGTATTTATCGTTATATGTTTACTCTATTTAAAAATTTTGATATTCACCTACTTACTATTTCTCAAAGAATTTTAATTTCGTCGCCTTCTCGTCACTCCATTTTAGTTGGAAAAACTCTGTTATTTCTTCTTTTTATTGCCTAGTGTACAGAACTCAAATACGCAAATAGTTATTAAGGTACCAAGGGCATTATGAGTAAAATAAGAGCCCAAGATTGTTAGTGTACTAACCGAGGGCTTTGGCCCGAGGTGTGTACAACAATCGCGGGCTCTTAGCTCATAATGCCCGTGGTGCCTTCGAGGTTTTATGTCCTACCAATTTTCTTACCTAATTACCATATAATTACTATGATATAGTATTTAAGATTCATCTAGTTAGCTGATCTAAGTTAGATTTGTGACATTAGCTGAGCTGTCATTAATTTTCATTGTGACAGTGGTGCATAATAAAGTTGTATCCATGGAAACAAATACTGTTAATTTTTCATAATAACCCTAGTGTTCTTATGAAGAAAATAATTGCCCTGGAGCGTTATTTTGTATCTAAGATACCTTAAAATAGAGTCATTAATTTCAATTAATGTACTGGTAGGACATAAAGTTTATTTAATTATTGGAATCTTAGTCCATCATAATAATAAGTTTTAAGGATGTCTCTACTTTTATTGATGTACAATCGTATTCATTAAAATGTTGTACAGCATTATTTGTGCTTTACCAAGGTTATTTAATTTCACAAAATTCAAAAAAGTGTTGTAAATACAAAGATTTTGAAAGTATACATCTAGATGATTTCGGAGACTGTCATTGCCATTAAGTGACAAACACCTTCCTGGATTGGACCGTGTCATTATTGAGGTCGAAGAAGGTTCTGCAACTTCATAAATGACACGGTCCAATCCCGGACGTCGTTTGTTACTTAGTTTGCATCTACGTAGATCTACCTGGTTAATGATACAGTGTTTGCTTTCTTACACACACAACACAATAAACTTACAACTATCTCTGTTCAATACATTTTTGAACACAACTGTACATAATCTTAACCTAATTTCAAGCACATATTCTATCTCCTATTCGTACACTGTTTTTTTATTTCTAGATTTAGTTGTGGATTGCGCCTGAAGATGGATGAAATTTAATTTAAACGCAGCCGAAGCATATTTAGCGGTTTTTCGACTAAACATTAAAACAATATTTTCATCCTAAAATTTCAATTAATTTGTGTGGCACAGGACAAATTAGTTCAGTTTTATTTAACGATTTCCCACAATGAAGTACCTATTTGAATATATCCCAATAAGTGTTTCGTGCCGATTAAATAGACTGAAGGGTATGTATTACTAACACTGCTCAATTTTCAGTTATTTTGACAAAATTAGGTTGTATTTAAGCATCATGTTTATTAGGCTAAATTTTCATTTATGTAAACGGAAATTATTTTATCATAGTCTGTCGCTTTTTTGACAGCTTCTAGTTGTTGCAGAATTTTAGTGTTATGAAGATATTATGAAGATTGTGTACGTATATTTGTAGGTATATAAATGCACTTACATTAAACTAATGTATATTATATCAGATAGTCGAAGCTTATTCATTTTAATATAATTTACAGAAAAGTTTGTAGTACAATGTATTAAACGATATTCAGCCGCATCCTCGTAGATTTGCTAATCTAAAAAAAAAATTGCGAACTTAAGGAAGTTTTTATACGAATCCAGAAAATCTTAAACGTAGGTAAAACAGAAATAGGGAATTTTCTAATGAAGATATTGTGTTGCGGCATTTCAGAAACAAAATGCACATACTTCAATAAGACAGGTATCCATTCAAGCTACTGTAACATAAATAAGCGTTTTTTAGGTGGTCGTAATTTTTTTGTAGCCTCATATTCGGCTGAATTATTAACCCCAGACCTATAGCTAGTTAATTGTTTAAAAAAAATATTTTCGTTACTATCAAATCATTTTATAAAATACAGGGTGTTCTATAAAAAAAAGTAATGAAACTTTCGGTTTAACCGGATGTCAGATATTTTAGTTCGTACCGTTAAAATATTTGTCACATAAAATTATATAACTTTTCTATATAAAAGTTTTTTCTATCTCTTATATCAATGAAGTCATTCAACTGGATAGTAATTTACAATCAGCCTGTATAGCGGACATTCAGCAGGGTTGATCAAAATGTATTACTATTGTATTTCTACCAGATTACTGATCGCAAATTTGAACACAAATAAAAAACACATTACTACTAGTATAAAGTTGCTTTGATAATTATTAGAAATTGTAAACCTCCTTATTTGAAAGGCAAAATGTCATAGTTTGTTACACACGTAAATTATTCTCTTGTTGAATATGAGTTAAGTTTTTTAATTCTAATATAAAATGTTAGGAATTAAAACTATAGGGTTGTCTAGAAATGTTGCTTTATAAAAACTGCATACTTTTCAAGGTGTTAGCATATTATTTCTATGTCCTACAAAATACTAAATAGATTTCAAATCAGAACAGAAATCTCTAATACCATTTAACGTTATATTTCTGGGCACAAACAGATGCATCTACTAAAACAATTAAAATATTTATAAATTAAAATCTAAAAATATTACGAATTGCGTTCGAACGCCATCATGATACTGCATTAATTATCTTGGCTACTTAATGGTGCTTATAAAAGGGGATTGACCTTACCTACTATGTTTCCATTTCAGATTTTGATTCCATGACTAAATTGTATTACTTAAAAAGTTTTTTCTGGTTCTTGACAGTTGTTCGTTATGATGTTATTTATATCCGACAAGCTGTCTTATGAATATTCCATACTTAAACCGATGTAATTTTACCATTATTTTTTCTAGTTTCCGTCAGGTTTTATTTATATTATTACATAATTTTGGTATTACCAATGGTCGTCGACAGTGAAAGGTAAAATAGGCTAAATACCAGCCAAAGTTTTATTAGTATTAATTTTGGTGATGTACTTTGCCAGAAAAATGTATAATAAGAGGTATTATCAAATAGAAGAAATATATTAAAGTACCTGACTTAACAATTACCATATTGTATGCTCTGACAATTTCGGAAATGTAGATAAAAAAGGACATTGTTAAAAATTACGAAGGAGCAGTTCTAGTTTTGACTCAAGTAAAACGTTATTATGAGTGTTTTTATGTCATGGCAGTACAAATATTTTGTTTGTTTTGAAGCTTTTCCAAATTTATCTTTAAAATATTATTAGTTCTGAGCTCTTTTTCATAAAATGAATAACTACTTATAAAAATTTTGCCTTTTTTCAAATTTATTTTGTTAATTAACCTTTGGCGGGGTAAAACAAACGACGTTTCTATGTTACATGGCCACAGATATAGTGGATCCTTCACCACTTTTAACATTACCTGGTTCCTATGTACAACATTTCCGTTTACATCCGTATAACAAGGTAGACCAGAATGTACTGCTCTTCAAGAGCTCTTGTATTTTTACCATATTATTAATTGCAAATCGTAATAGAAATACCAAACATTATTGTTGATGTAAAGTTGCTTCAATAATTAAAAATCTTAAACCTCTATATTTAAAAGACAAAATTCCGTGGTTCTCATTTTGTCACTGAAAGAGATTTCCATACATGAATAATAAAAATATAGACACGAAATGAAAAAGAAAATAAGAACTGTTTAAAATGTAAAAGATTAACACCTATTATCTTTACATACAATTTTCCCACTTACATGAATATTAAAATCTCAGAATATGGCCTCATTATAAAAAAGCTTAATTCTTTAATACTATTCTCCCATTTTTAAATAATTAAACATAAGTACTAGAGACTCAACAATACTATTCTAGTAAATTTTCATACTCCAAAGCATATAATCTTATAATTATTATTTCTTCTGGTCTTTGATATATTACAATGTCGTTTGATATCTGACAATAATTTATATTCAGAATTTGAGTATGTGAAATACTAGCATTTTAATAAATAAAAATATAAAAATTTATCATAGAGGATAATATAACACTGTCCGATGTTTAGCAATTGTATTAAAAATAAAATTAGTAAATTTTATTATGAGCATTACGCGCACCAACACTTGTGTCGTTACAGAGTTTCAGCATTATGAATTATCCTTTATGCAAAAAGGCAAAAAAGTATAAATATTAAGTTACATTTGTGCTTCAAATTAATGCAAATTATGTAAGTTGCCAGTAGCTTTCAAATTTTATTCTTAGTGACGTACCCTGCCAAAGAAAATGTGTAATAGAAAATTTGGCAGGTTTTCCTGCTAAATTTAAAAATTGTTCCAGCTTAGATATTAGAAAATAAACTTATAAGTTTCAAATGCTGCGTAATTAAATTAATGTAAATTGTAGTTGATAGAACGAACGATGCTGCATTAAGTTTTAATGAGGGTTTTACAATAAAAAATGTATATGAATAGTAGACACGGATTTTTTGAAAGATTACAGCTCCATGATCATTTTTAAATTTGATATTTAAATATATAATCTAGCGTTCTTAATTGTGCTTTCTGATAACTTAAATCTTTTCTAAAGAGTTTAAATTATGATATGTAAAAAGTTTTTAATAAACTCCATATGGCTATATTAAATTAGTAATGTGTATGCAGCAGGCGGAAATTTATTAATTTTAATTTTAATGAAACACTAAACAGAGCAAACATGTTACTATGATATTTACTAAGACGAGTTTTAATCAAATATTAGATATTAATGTGACTATTAGGTGAATTGAAACGATATTATTGTAATTCAAATGTTAGTACTTCGAAAGAACCGATTTTATTATAATTGATATATTATATTTTACAGAGATTTACAATTGTTAACCTCTGTATTTGTATTTACGTTTTACAGACCATTTTAGTGAATATATTTTTTAAAAGTAGTTTAAATTTTCATCTTTATCTATTTACGGAGCTAACATTTTAGCTTATTTCAATATCAGATGTTACCCTGCATTTTCTCACATTTTTAAAGTTTTTGGAATTTATGTTGTGTATGCAAAGTCTACTTGGAGAACTCAATATAATTAACATGATTAAACATCAAAGAATGAGATGGCTCAGATACCTATACAGAATGGTAAATAACAAGACTATCAAAAACAATATTTGAAGCTACCACAACGAATCGAAGACCTAAAGGGAGGACAAGAAGTAGGTGGAAAGATGCAATACAAAAGAACATGAAATATGGGTAGTGGAAATCGGAGAGATGTGGTGATAGATAGAGTGGAGTGGAGGCGAATAACGAAGGAAGCTATTATCTGGATAGGATAGAACGCTACGAGAGAGAGAGAGATGCATAACGTTAATAATTGGAGATGGTTTAAAGCTCACGATTTAGCTCTGTATGCAGTGAGAAATATTGAACAAAGTCAATTAAAGCACAGAGTTGAAATATTTTATTTAATTGGAATCTGAACAGTAGTTGAAGTTATTAAATTCATTGGAAATGAGATGCAAGAGGCATAATTAGAGGGATAAAGGCAAGCATAAGCAAAGCAGATTTCAGAGAGATTGAATTTGAAGTTGAAGTAAAAGAAAGATTTAAGATGGCTAATATATAAATAATACGATAGGTTTGAGCATATTTGAAGCCAGATCAAATGAAATTAAATGATACAAAGGGTTGGTTATGTGCATAATAAGATCGTAGTTATTAATAATCGTACAGGCCAGTGAAAAGCAAGCAAACTGAAAGGAAGGTAGAAATCGAAGCAAGATAAGCGAAGATTTGCAAAGAGCAATAGAGAACGAGGGCAACTGAATTGAATAAAATCCAGTGAAGTGTTTAAAATGGAACTCCAGTGCCTGTGCATTGTAAAAAAAATCTGGTGTGATACACTCACACAACTTCCTTTTACAGTGATCTTATAATTAGTCAAAAATTTAATTTTAATTTTTAAGCATTTGTCAAAAATTTTCAAAAATTACGAATTCTACAAAAACGGTACAAAATAGAGCGTTAGTTGAAGAGACAAATTTTCTCTAAAATCTTAAGCAGAATTCAAAAATGTAATAATATACCGGGTGTTCCATTTAAAATAGGAGTTAATAAAAAAAATAAAAAAATAAACAAAAGAAACTTACTTTAGAAGTTTTCAACTGGAAAATCACCTATCTCACGTCAATGCACATTAAAAATGTAATAAAAATGTAAAGTTTGAAAAAAATCGTTAGAGCCGTTTTTGAAAAAATCGAAAAAAACTGAAAAATCACAAGAGTAAACACCTACTTCCGGTTATGCGATTTTCTTCAAAAGCTTGCTGTCTCATCTACATGGTACACAAAACTTATATATGAAGTTTCAACGCCATACCTCTTTTCGTTTTTGAGATATTCTGTTCACAGACAGACAGACACACAGACACACAGACAGACAGACAGACAGACACACAGACCAGTGAAAAAAAATATGTTTTCTGGGATCAGGGAACCCTAAAACGTGAAGATCTGTTGAAAACTCAATTTCGAATTTTTGGGGTGAATCCAATACTTCCTTTATCGTAAAAGGAAGTAATAAGTGATTATAGCAGAGCAGTGATTATAAAATCGTTTATGTAACGAGAAAGAATAATTTTTAGATTTAAGAAACATGTTATCGAATTTGATTCCTTGATGTAAAATTGTAACTAAAACTAATTTCCTATAAACAATTACAGTTTGCGGTTACTAAGCAACGCGATGCTGTTTTCTCAAATAATAAGCACAATTGCTGTAAACTGACTAGTTTGGGGCAGTGCTCCAGTAAATTAATCTTGTAATACAATAAAAAGTGTTTTACCAGGCATCCGCGGTAGTATTTACAGAAGTTTCTGCGACACAAAAATTATAAATTTTTCAAACCAACTTCGACTGTGAGTTGCGGCTCCGACACCTGAGAATTTCAACCTTCAATACCGTGCCACTTGAGCTGTCAAAGCCAGGGTTCTCCATTCCAACGGCCTAGGGAGGTGTGAACGAGCATCCTGAACAAAATTTGCTGCCATGGTGCGAGTTAGGACCTCGGCGTTACCTGCAACCGTCTCCGTGGCGAAAATCGGCTAGGATTTAAGAGGTGGGAGTGGTATGTTTTTGAGTGTTTGAGTGCCGGAAAAGCTAGTAATCTCCAAGATTACACCTTGTGGAAGAGGTCCATCGTATTTACAAGCGTCCAGATTCGTCTCAGTTTGAGTAATTTGAATGGCGTCAGTAGAAATTGCGGTTTTGCTAGAAAATTGAAACCATCATAAGAAGCCAAGAACAAAAGACAAGTAGCGTCGTTTGACGTCATACCTGAAACAAAATCTAATTAGTTGTTGCTAGGCGGGAGTTTTAATTCGATTTACCTGAAGATTCCTTGCAGAATTTCACTTTTAAATATTAAAATAAACGCTATATGCCCTAACAGCTTTCTGTGTTCAAAGTCAAGTTTTGTGAGGTTATGAGTAACCGAATCTAGTAGAACAGTTGTACTAAACTAAATTGCGTATATGAGCTACGCTGAGTCAGTTAATCTATATATTAACTTCAAATGAAACTCAGATTTGAACCCAACCTGAGAGAGTTGTTTTGTGTTTTGCCGGAGCTAGCCCAGATTATTATTGCAGTTCAATAAAATATAGAATGTTGAAATTAACCATTTTATTAGAGAATAATCAATACATTTCATTTTGATTAGCCTAAAATACTGACAGGCATAGTCTTACACAATAAAAGTAACCTGAGCATTGTGATGATTTGCCCTATTTAATTATTCACATTCTAATTAAATCCTTTATTAATACAAGGCATCATTCCACTTCAATATATGTGTTTGCTACTTGCCAACACTTTTCTAACGAGTAAAGGCATCATCTGCTTCCATGTACTCACTAGATTGTATTTTCGTTTCGAAAATAATAGTAATTTACATTACAAGACCGTTACTTGAAACTTTACGGGCGAGCACGGTAGTTAACGAGAGAGCGAAGCTAGCATGTTATCCGTGCGAGTCAAGTTCTAGTGACGATCGAGGAATGTACAATGTTTTATGGTATTTTGAATCGTAAACATATTTTCTTACGCAAAATTGTTTCCATAGATAAAACATCCCTTTACGGGAGAGATCGGTAAAACTTTATAACGCGCTCTGACCGGCCCGTAAATTTTTTACGATCAGTTAGAAAGGTACCATATGTCATAACCTTTTTATTACGACACATACACAATAAGATTTGCAAATCTTCTTGATTTTATTTGAAATGACATATTTTTAGGTTAATGAAATGTAAGTGCTTTTTTTAAATAAATATTTTGAAAAAGACGAAAATTCATCGCTGAAACATAAAAAAATATTTAAAAATTCTGGTGTGATACACTCACACAACTTCCTTTTACAGTGATCTTATAATTAGTCAAAAATTTCATTTTTAATTTTTAAGCATGTCAAAAAATTTCAAAAATTACAAATTCTACAAAAGCGGTACAAAATAGGTTAGTTGACGAGACAAATTTTCTCAAAAATTTTAAGCTGAATTCAAAAATGTAATAATATACCGGGTGTTCTATTTAAAATAGAAGTTAATAAAAAAATAGAACAAAAAACAAAAGCAACCCACTTTAGAAGTATTCTACTGGAAAATCACTTATCTCACATCAATACACATTAAAAATTTAATAAAAATGTAAAGTTTAAAAAAAATCGTTAGAGCCGTTTTTGAAAAAATCGAAAAAAACTTAAAAATCACTAGAGTCAACGCCTACTTTCGGTTAATCGATTTTCTTCAAAAGCTTGCTGTCTCATCTACATAGTACACAAAACTTATATATGAAGTTTCAACGCCATACCTCTTTTCGATTTTAAGATATTCTGTTCACAGACAGACAGATGGACACACAGACAGGCAGACAGGCAGACACACAGACAGACAGACCAATGAAAAGGGACGCTAAAACGTAAAGATCTGTTGAAAACTGAATTTCGAATTTTTGGGGTGTATCCAATACTTCTTTTATCACAAAAGGAAGTAAAAATAAGAACTGAGAAAAGACCCCATTTTAAAACGGTCACATCAAACTGATATTAATTGTAAAAGTTGATATTGGCCAAATTATAAAACACCTTTTATGAACGGCCTTGTAAAACTACAACTGGAAACAAGAGTACTTAATTTATAGATTATAACAAACTGTAATAAGAAAATAACATTTTCCGTATGGAAAGGTACTCGTAGGATTATATTTACTAATGCTATTCAAATCGATTGATTCAGGCTACGTAAATAATTTTTATTTCTAATTGTTGGATTAAAATTACTGACACTATAAATAATTATGTTTTCAAACGTTATTTAATTTGCTTTTACATTTATTATTGGGATAGGAAACCTAAGAGAAGCATTTTAGTACAATTTCAGTGTGGAGAATTTAATTTTATACGGCGTGTTAATCATATAAAAATATGTTTTTCGGAAACATTTTCATTCTGCTTCCGATGGGCGAAGTGATTCATTTTCCAGGTAGGTTTGAATTAATTTATTGAATAAAATGGGCCAAGTGCTTTTGCATTCTCAAATTAATTTTCTGTAATTTTGACCTAATGTAATGATATCTTGTCGTTTTCAACGTCAAAATGATGCATATATTCGCACTAGTTGCAATATGAGATTTCATATTGACACTAGTGCGAATATGAAAATTTAGATCAACTTTGTATATTTAAGTAAATTTATTTACCATAAAAATTAATATGACTCAAAATTATAGAAATGTTATCTAACTCGCCAGAGTTCGTAGGTGAAACTTCAGGTCTAGTGTGAAAAACACTTTTATTTTGCAACTTGCTACACAAATAGCTATTTTATAATTTTCGAACGCAAAGTACAATTATGTATTCAGATACAAAAATAGCTATTTTCGTAAAATATCAAAGAATGTTGACATTTTCGTTCGGTTTTCAGTGGGCGAAGTGATACATTTTCGTAAATAAGACGTTCTAGAGCCTAAAAGTACTTCACGTCGAGGGACGTTTGAAGTAATTTATTGAATAAAATGGATCAATATAGTTAACAATTTATGATATTAACTTGAACAGGCAGCATTAATTTTAGTAAATTAATTAATTAGCTTCTTACAATTTATAACTATTTATAATAAATTTCTGTTGACAGTTCTATAATATTAATTTCAGTGTTTCTTAATGTTAATGTTGTTTTCGTAAAAAATGTGTTTTTACCTCGAATGCGAAATTCTTTTGCGTTCCTAAATTATTTTTTTGCTCGCTTTCGGCTTTGAAAAAAATTCTTATTTTGGAACAGAAAAGTAGCATTTTGTATTCTAGATACAAAAATAACTATTTTCTTAAATAAAATAGACTTGGAGGTTAATATATATTTATTCCATTATTTCTCCAGTACTACAATCTTTTTTTATGGGATAATTTGTTCACTCTCAAAAGCATTTCTGCAAAAATCCCATAATAACAAACTTTAAATACCGGGTGTCTTAAAATGAATTACATCTAGTACGCTTTGAATTTCCCATAATGCAATCTAAAATTTTACTTGAAATTGGCAAGACTGTAAGTCTATGTCAAATTCGAGGTAAGTAGGTTAGGTTTTGTGTCAGTCTGTGTCAAAAGTGAAAATTTTAGATTGCATTATGGGAAATTCAAAGCATACTAGATGTAATTCATTTTAAGACACCCGGTATAATTTATTTAAGACTGAGGATTTTAACATGGTTAGTTTATTTTTCATAAATTTATTATTAGTTGGTTGTTTCTTCCACGTGTTGGTTTTGCTGTAAAAATTAATTAAGTTTCTGTATTTGCACCGCACTTTTAAATAATATTATTAACGCGGCTGTAGCTGAAACAAACACAAAGCATTAGATATTTTATAAAGCTACAAAATTTAATGTCGGGTTTACAACGTGTTCATTTTACGCGGCGGTTAATTTAGCAGCGCAACTTTTCAGTTAGTTGTTCTCGAAACAGTTGGCTTTGTCATATTAAATTTCAATAACTGCAACGCTCCTCGTGCAGGCCCTTTGTTTCAGCTTGCCAAGGGCTTTAGACACATATTTTATTTCACTCACTGTTACAAAGGCCGCGCGGAGAGAAACAATCGTCACTGCAATCCATAAATAAAAAACCGAAATCAGTTATATCTGCACAAAAAACTTTGTTTCATTCGCTGCTGATTTGCATAACATGCATAGCGAATTAAGAAGGGTGGAAGAGCGGAGCCTGGGGTGGACATCCCAGGGGATGGAGCAAGACGGAGCTGCACCTTGGCCCTCGCCCCAGAGCAGGACTGTGAAAGTGTCCAGTTGAAAAGGTAACCTGATTTGCATTGGGGCTAGGTTTAACAGGCGTGTACAGTTACTTACAAATGTAGTCCCATCGAAAAATCCTTCAAGTGCCAGGCAAACCCCGTCGGTTGTCACTTACTCTGGAGGAACAATGCGGCATTTGGATGTAATTATATGCTTGCGAAACCTGTCCCTGCTGATTGCTTCCGGGTCTTAGGCCCAGCTTGCAGCATCGTCCTTCTAAGATTTCCATTGTTGGGCTGCTAAAGTGCTCCTTTCTCTTAGCGCTGAAATTGGTTCCAATCATCTTTGATTTCTTTTGAGCCGGTGGATAGCAGGATTTTGCAGTTCGAAGTTCTTAAATTTGGAAATATTATGGATACGACAAATATGAAAAATTGTTCTACATATAGAACCAATATTTTTTACATACAAATATATACAAAATAGAACAGAGAGGTAAGTCAAGACCCAAAAGATTTTAGTTATAAAAAAAACGATCCCATGGATATATTCTAAAAACTATTGATAGTACCTACCTAAATGCCGAGTACTGTGAATCTCCGACTGAGGTAAACAGCCAACTTAAACAAATTGAATAATTATGAATTCCCCATTAACTGCAATTGTTATTTTAATGAAGGCTTAAATGTGCATTTTTTTTAATGTAATTAATATTTGGTAAGTACGGAGTACAGTAAAATGCCTTAGAAGCTCAAGTGTTTTGTTAGCTGTCACTTGTCAACCTTCAACATTGTGAAGGAAAAATCAGCACTCGTGGAGTACAGCGCGAAGTAAGATTTGTAAAAATGTAGAAAATCTATTTGAAAAATCATCATTTTATTTTAGGTGATTTGCTAAATTGTGCAAATGATGAATTTAAAGGGGGACAACTGCATAACATTACATATAATTGTTAATTCAGTGTTGTATAAATATAAGTTGTTAAAAACTATGACCTCCTCTTATTACTTATTATCACGTATTTAGTAAGCAATACTGTTACATGTAAAAACAAAAATAAATTATAACATCAAATCTTATGTTAAGCTATTACATCTGACTTTTTACTATCAATACTTTATTTTCAATCAATTCGCTTTTAAAATTGAATTTTTAGTAACTTATCTGACCTTTTGTAATTATGGATTATCAATATTATTAAATCACTAATTCCGGTAGAAAACTTTTTTACTCTTAACTGAAACACAGGTCGGATTCTCTCATAATCTAGACTGCTTCTATTCCTAAAATTTGATTCTCTTATTTCACGACAACTTGTACGTCTGTCACCTGTCACGTTCAATTATGTAAGTGCAAAATCAATTAGAAATACTTTCTCGTTACATAACTTGTCATTTAACAAACGTCCAAACAAATCCTAGTACGAACTCCGCCAAAAACACCTGGATCCGCAAAGACTTCCTGGCCAAAACACGACAAGGCACCTACCAACTTTCTTCAGTAGTACTGTCAGCAGCAAACGCCATCCACGTCTTCCTACCAAAATCCGCAAGCCAACGACGACCTAGTATCACGAACCTCGACTAGATGCAAGTTACAAGATGTCACTTCAATGACAAGCTTGTCGAATTAGAACTCCATTGGATGAAAACCTCCTATCCACCCCATAAAACGCTCACTCTGCTAACAATCTCGATGTAAACCACTTCCAGTAAAATCATTCCTTGTTATCCAATTCATATGATGTAATGTCATTTGACAATAAACTTCAGAATCCCATTCCAGAAATTTGCTTTTGTAGATTATAACTGTATTACTTAAATATTCTCACCACATACATTTTTTTCATCCATATTGTCTCCACGTCTTCTAACATTTACTTTTTATTTTTATCACGTCAATTTAGTTAATTCACAACCCTTTTATATACCAAACAGCTTTTAACATTTGTAAAGTGTTTATTTTCGTAATTTTAACCGCTTACAAATGTATTACATGTTTTTGTGCCAAATTGTTTTTACATACTAATAAATAAAAATATCTCCTTAGTGATTTAGTTTAGCATATATTTTATAGTCACACACTCCGGAAACTTTATCATATTTGTCTAACACCCACTATGTTGAATGATATTTCTCGAATACGTATTTGCCATTAATCCTCCACTTCACTTCAGATAATAATTAAATTATGTTAGAATCTTACTGTTTCTTATATAGCTTTATACAATTGAATTTTAAATTCTATTTCCTTTCTTTACCAAATAATACATTTTAATCATTTTGATATCCTTTTCATACTTAAATTCATTTTGTAATTTTAATACTGTATTCTTTTAGCCTTATTAATCTGATATTAAACCCTTATACTAAACACCATTACAGTATATATCTCACCCAAATAGTAATCCAAATGCGTAAATATTGTAGCTAACGTTACTCAGTAATATGACAAATTGAAAATACCGTGCGAGCTTGTAACACTAAAATCACGGTTATTTTATAAAGTATGTGAGTATTCCCAAGTAGCTGCTTCAAACGCAATCATTATTAAATGCTTGCTGTCAGACCGATTGTTAGTACCATTATTACACATTTGTTACAAATAGTTGTCTAAAAAAGTCACATTTTAAATTAGTTACGTTATTTTGCTAGCGCAGTCATTACCACAATTAAATATCATAAAACATTAGGCGTTAGGTAATAAATCTATATGATCAGTAAGCTCATAACCTTAAAAACTGAGGTCTTCTTCAAAAAGCAGCGCACCAGGCGAGACCAACAATCGGAAATGAATCCATTAATAAGTCGAAATCTTATGACAGCATCAAAGAACGTCCAACAAGGTCAATAAAGTTGATAATTATTGATAAATCTAGCTGAATAGATCCAACCGATAAAGCAATCCTATAAAGCCCATTGATATAGCTATAGAGAAATAATTATTAAGTACTTTAACGCTATGCCATGCATTTGACTTACCCCACTTACCCCTTAGTTATTATTTGGACTTATAAGTGTAAATGTGACTACTTAAATGCCCACTTAAAACGTAACTATGGCCCTCAAGACAACAGTACCCAAACGCCAATTATTGTAGAAACTGAACAGGCTAATTACATCAACCAAATTTTCTTAGAACATTTTCTATACACTTCCTCACTGCAAATACAGTTAATAGAGTCAAAATCTCCTAACAATTTGTGAATGCTAACAAAATAACCCTAGTTATTCATTTATTAGCTTTGTCATCTAGAAAGGTTATGCTTACTTGTCATATAAAAAGGTTGCATTACGAGAATGCGTAAAAAATTCAATAAACTAAATTTTTAAGACGTTACCATGTATAATTATATTTTATCTATACCTTTGCTTTATTGGCTTGTTTAATATTGGTGTGTAAGATAGTTGGTTACAGTATAATTCGCATCCTTATTTATTTAAAAAAATAATATAGTAGTAATTTATTCTACTTTTGTGTATAATATACAACAAATATACGCCAATAATGATACTGTCATTATTTTATGAAATAAATGTATGAATTTCAACACTTTGACAAGTGATAAAATATCAATGGTGAAAAAACAGAGTTTGATCCTAATTTTAAATGTATAATCAGAGAGTTAAAGTTAATTCATGGCAAGAATAAAACAAGTTTCAAACTATAATTTTGAAAAATTATTGCTATTATGTTCACACTGCAGTTTTCATACGTAATCTATCAAGTGGTGGTTTTGCTTTCTGGAAATCTACCGTCTGGACTGTCTGGAAATCAAGACTTTCTTGGCGAATAAGTAAAAAATACTCAAACCTGATTGGTTGATATTTATGAAATGTGATTTTCTAGTAAACATCTATCTTGACATCGTGGTAGCGCATGCAGAATTTCGTACAATATCCCTTGTTATTATCGAACTTCTGGTCCTGAAACTCATTCCGATTAGTGATTTGTAGAATAGATTTTTTATTAAACCCTATAAAAAATCTTATGACTGTAGAATTGAAGAACGAAACGATTAAGCAAGTGGACTACTTCGAGATTCATTGGAAGAATCCAGGGTTTCAGGAATATTTTGAGTCCTCAAAATTAAAAACTGTGAAATACATCTCTCGACTGTTGTTGGTGCCCCCCCCCCCCCCCCCCCGAGTTGTGTACCTGGGTTGGCAAACATTTTGAATGCCTTTTAGCCTTGCCGTGTTTTCTAAATTCTAACTGTGAACTCGCAAAGGAACTTTTGTACAGTATTTGTTGTATAATACCGCTCTATTGCTCGTATGAGCGAATTTCGAGACACTTCTATAGGCGGAGGAAGAAGAATTATTACTACTGTGCCAGAATATGTATAAATAGTCAATAAGGTATAAGTCCTACCATATAATAGCTATTTATGATACAAGTGCTAAAAGTGACTGTTTATAGCACGAGACATGAAACTTATTGAACGAAGTCGTAGGCAAGTGCAATAACACTTTTAGCACGAGTGTGTATACAATATTTTTTATAAATATCGATTGATAAGAGGTTAACATTCTTGACAGTTATAATAATTTGTCATAATAAAAAAGTGGCAGTGAATAAGTAGCCGGTACCGGTGACCATTTCTGCAGCGAGTAGTTGTCAAAGTTAGTTATCAAAAGTAATTAGTACACATTTACATTACATGATGCTTTAATTATTTAAAACAGTTTACCTCTAACGAAAAAAGTATAATAACTTTACAACCTCACTTCACCAGCTTAGCACGTGTGCTAAAAGTAAACCGCTGATTTTACTTTTCACACGCTAATCTGTAATATGTCATTTTTAGTTCGGCAAGCTATTGGTAAAAGGCCTACTTTTAGTAGTGGTCGTAGAAAAAAATAATTAAATACCTACATAATTTGTAATAGTGCTGTGCTGTTTTTTAATCAAATGAGTTTTATGCTATATTACCGCTTCATCTTTTTTTACAGTGTGATATACGTTAAATACTAGAAGAGGAATTTTTAATATACTATACATTTTCATACACTGATACCTGAGAAAGAATTGATACGTTGTTATAAGGAAAATACGTGTGCATACAGTTGTACCTACACTTTCAAATATTACGTTGTTTTAATTTAGTTGGTGAGATGGTTGGACCTATTATAGGTTTGCTGTGTGAGAAATGTATATGACAGGTTTTTTAAAATAAATATCTTTAGACACGGTCGCCGTATAGAGTATAGATATCTATATTTTTATATCAGGGGCTATGCGAAATGTTGGCAACTTAGTTTATAATGCATAATCTCTACTGCACAGTTAAAATTATCTCATGGTATACTTTTAGTAATATATTATTAATATAAGTTAAGTAATAGAAGAATCTTAAATAAAACAAATATTGAGATAACCTGCAATCGTTATGGAATAGTATGATCAGTTAAAATATAACTGTAATAAAAGAAATGTCAATCCATACTCACAAATAAGTAAATAAAACAAGTTCAGAGGCGTATAAAAAAAACTTTAGAATAATAGTGGCAAATTTTCTAAGAATTAAATTATAAAATATTGCTTTAGAAATGAAGAAATTTGGTTTAAATCGTTTTTATATGCCAAAACTCCTTTCAATGTTGAAAGCGTCAAATTTTAAAATGTAGCTGATACATTTTTACATAAATGATAATTGAAACGATAGAACACATACGCATATGGTAAAAAACATAAAATAGCGTATTCGATATTTGCCTTTTCTAGTCTATAGTTAAAATTGAAAAATAGAATACATTCTTGAATTATTATGGCTGTACAGAATTAAAAATAATTTTAAATAGGTACACTGACTGTCAAAGAATTGATGCAAAATAATTAAATTTAAAAAAAATCATTAGATTTAGGACCACACTTATATTAATTAATATTACATTTGCTAATTAAAAATATCGTTCTTATATGAAAATGCATATATTAAATGTAATTATTTTGAAGTAATTAAAAATTTAATAATTCTGTCATTCTCAGCAAACATGTTATATAAAATAATCAAAATAAATTAATAATAACACATATTTAAAAAAATATTTGCAGAGTAATTATAATTCTTTGAAATATTAAACTGTAGTTAATTTAATGGGATAGCTTGCCGTCGGAAGGGACCAAGCTTCTCAGATTTCCACTCGTAAATGCACTTACATTTCGCTTTTAATTAATATGAAATCAACTTAGCTGTAAAAAAGATTTTAAATACATAAATCTTCATATCGCAATTTATTAACCTGTGGGTGCTGTACTTTTTATGCATTTTTATTACACATAAATAATTCCTGTTATGATTTTCTGGTTTCACTCATTTCCGTCGGTTCAACCGGTTTATTTAGAAATTGGTACACATAGTATCAATGATTTTCTTCATAATTACTGTTATCTACAAATTTACATTTTTTTAATATTTTTAATTTATGTCTTTAAAACACATTAAGTTGTGCTAATTGGAAACGGAACCTTCTATCGACTATAAAATTTATTGGATTCATAAATAGTTATAGCTGACAAGCGCAGCACAATTCCGGATGGGAGATCTAGTCGAAACACAATCTAAATAATTAAAGAAAATTGATAAAGATGTAAGAGAAATGAGGACTATTAACACAACAGGTGGAGCCCACGCTGAAAATGGATAAAAGCCGATTTTTAGAAGAAAAGGAAGTAGTACAAATTATCGCCGCACGTGACGGAGCGGCTATTAAAGCCAATTAAAAATCGTTGAGACTTGATAATCATTAGCGAGTGTATAAGAAACGTCGGCCCATCATCGTTATTTTAAAGTGTTTCCATTAATAACCCGTCAAGTGATAAGGGTTTTGAATACTAGATTTGAATCAAGTGTGTTTATAGCACATCACTTAGTATAACTAATAGATAAACAAAATTCTGAAAACAGGGAAGCTTCAATAAGTTTTAAATAAAATTTAAATATTCTCAGTTCTTATCATCACAGACGTAGGCTGGGAACATACTTATTTGTTTGTCAGATGAACAAACTAACCAAATATTTAAAAATTAGAAGTGCGTAAAAGCTAGATTTAGGAATACTCACAACTTTTATTGAAGAATAAAATATTCGTCTTTTATAATGCGAATGTCGTACCTTGTTTACTTGAAATTATTAAACCCAAATGCACAGATATCATTATTTTATTGGAAGTCGATTAACTACTTTTTGAATTTGGCTAGACAAACTCGAAATGTTCTAAATATTTAAGAAACAAAACAAACTTCATAAAACCAATGGCTGAATATGTGATAGCACCATTTTTTTTTATCATAGCACAATCACAAGATTTTGTGTAATTTTATTCAAGCAATTCGATTTAGGTACTCAGCTAGCCAAAGTAACAATATTATGTTTCAAAAAAGAGAAAATTAAGAAAATTTGTAGAAAATAGTTGTGATAACCTACAGAAAAAACAAAGCAGTCGCTAAATGCCAATACAAATCATTTATGTAAATATGTGCATAATACTTTAAATTAACAAAATATGGATAAAAAGAAATATACTTAATTAATGAATGAACAGACATTGCAACAATTATATTTCCCATGACGTTTTACATAACAGTGTGAAAATCTCTAGATTCCTAAAGGATATCAAGCTCGTTTTAACTATCAGTTTAAAAAAACGTATTGCAAAAGTCATTAATTTGATACAGTAAACATCATAGTATAATTTCCATGGTATCGAGAAGTAGCAGGTAATTGGAATTGGAATAGGAATTGTAAAATAGCAACTAAAACCACATTTTGTAGAATAGAAAAACTATAAGATATATTAAGTATGTACCGCTTTTATTACATAACTAAAAATGTTCATACACAAAGAGAAACCAAATGCAATGGACTCGTAAGTATAAGAAGTTTAGAAAATTACGAAATCTAATTGTGCACAGTTTATGGATAATCAACCTACGTTTAAAAATTCTAACTTTGAAATTATTTAAAGTATTTTGTTATCTGTTAAATCGCTTAGGGTTTGGATCTAGAGGACATATATATATAGTCTTTCCTAAGAAAAATACTTTTTAATTTTTCTTTTAGGTTTTTTTTTGTTTTAGTACATTTTCAAAATTCTTCTTATCAACCATAATATTTTTTTGAGTACACATGAAACTGCTAAACACTAATATGATTAACATATGTACAGAATTGTTAATTCTACAAGTACTGTTTCACTAATTATAATTTTCGTTAGTTTTTCCTTCTACAACTGCTATTTTTTAAAATATTCAATCAGTTTATAAATAATGTTCTTTGCTCATGATTCTTTTTAAAAACTAACATCTGACTTCAGGTCTAACTTTGTTACATTTCTCCTGGAGCCGAATCTTATAGCTTTGCTGATAAATGTTCATTTCGATCGCAATATGTTCAGTCGTAATTACTTCGTTGTTGCCCTTGAGCTACTAAATCAGCCATAATAGTGGCCTTAAAGGCCTTGCAAAATTTTAGTGCCTGAAAGTACCTTATAGAAAAATCTTCAAATCTTTAAAGACATTTTGAATTATATCCATAGGGGTCTTCTTAAGCATTTCTCGTATTAGTTCTTCTTCTCCCAAGTATTTGATTTTGAAGATTTCTAGTTATTCACACATGTAAACATCTCCGATGTTTATGAAAATAAACGAAGCCAACTTGATATCA
>CALNHX010012794.1:0-22417 GCA_940337035.1 Agriotes lineatus
ATCCGCTTCATATGCCTTGTCTTTAGCTACTCCCGTATTAGACACGTCGTAGTTACATTTTGAGACGATTTTACAGTTTTAAGAACTTGAAGATGACTAAAAATGTTAGCAGTGACTAATTTGTACTACTGAAATGCTCCTTCAAAGTTACAACTACTTTCAAGTAGTTTTGAAAGCTACCACGACATTTTGGATAGCTTCACTTGGTCTTCAAGGTCGTGGAATCTGTAAGTAATATTTATTAGTATGAATAACACTTTCACTACCTTCAGAACGGTACGTGCACGTTTAATATAAGGTGCACGTCATATCTTTAATTCACAATGAAGTAAACTTCATCATCCAGTGCCCAATATTGATTACAGTACATGTTCTGCATTGCTGTGCAGTGTGTAGTAATGTAGATACGTAAATACTCAAAAGTGTGACTTTTAAAAATAATAACATCTTTTTACACAGGCAAAGTTAGTTACAAAAAAGAAATAATTTGCCAATATTCCATTGTCTTTTGCAGAAGATTGAGGCTTCTCCTCTATATTTCATTTAAAACAAATACATAATCGCTGTGTGTGATACCGTTCACTGAAGAAGATGTGAGAAAAAATGGTCAAGTAGCACTTGCTTTCAAGTTATATTTGTTAGTTAAAACGACTGTGAAGTTATTTTTCCGAAATAAGCAATTTTATAGGCAAAGCTTGAGCAGTGGTTTAAAAAAATTTTGTTCATGATTTCTGCTCCGAATGTAACACATTAATACATAATAGTTATTAGTTTCAAGTTCAACAAAACAAGTTATATTGTGCTTGGTCTGATTTGAACGTATCATCGTTATTGTTGACAGTAAACTTGCATTCTTTTTAATTTTCTCACTGAGATCATCGGAAGGAGCAGAAGTTTTACCTTTCTAATATTACTTGTATTGTATTCAATTTAATTTAAAAACTAGCGAAATGGACAAAGAATCATGTCGGAATAAAACAAGTATAACAAGATCAGTTGCAAGACAAAACAAGCAACACTAATTTAAAAGAATAGTACAGTTGGCAACGTCGCTGCTACGTGACGACAACGGCATCGGAACGTAGTTGGAAAAGTTCCAGGTTGCGGTCATCAAAAATTATTCCGCATTCTGGTCCCATGCAAGTATTGGAAACGTTCCTATTAAGTGGTCGTAACTAATGAAAAAGTTCATACAGTAGTCCCGGGTACATTCCAGCGACTAATTGTGCTAGTTGGGTATTAGCATTAACACGCCTAGCTACAAGTCTCGCTCTTGAGGGCGTGGCAGGCATTAAGATGGTGGCTAATGGCCTTGTGTTCCCTCCTAGCTCAGCGGATGTGGAGAACCCAAAATAGTCCACACAGGTTTGAGTGTCTAGTTTTTCTTTAATAGTTAGAACAATAATTAGAACGATATAATACGGCTTTATTTACAAACAAACATAAACGAAAAGAAACAAACACACAACTGACTGAACCTACTTAAACGCGATAGTTCATGTCTGGAATGGCTGCTACAGTCTGAGCGCGGGGCACGGCGCGGTGGTGACGGGCGCGCTTATCGTTCACGAAGCCGAAACACACACGGTCCACTTACGGGGCGCTTCCCCTATCGCGGTCGCACGTTCTCTCCTCTGCGGGGGCGGCGTCGTCGCGGGCAACGCCTGGCTCCCGGAATGCGGCGGGTTTCCGGCACGAGGGGCAGCGGAGAGCGGAGACGCAGGCGGGCGTTCCTCCGGAGAAAGCGGTTGTCCGCCTCGGGCCTGACCTCCTTCCACAGTTGCTCGAACTCGGCCTCCTCCTCTGGGCTGAGGAAGAAGGCTACCCCGAGGTGTCGGGGGGCGGCAGGTGAAGCGGACTTGCTCCAGGCGAAGCAGCGGGCGGCCTTCCAGAGTCTCGGCCTCGTAGGCGGCTCGTCCTGTGGCGGTGTCTCTGGGTTGAGGCGTTCGGGGACATTTGGGGGGCGGTGAAGGCGACGAGGATCTGTACGGGCCTGGGAGAGGCAGGACCTGGGGCTGTGCACTACCCCGGGTGGCGGCGGATGGCTGCAGCGATGGCAGATCGACGGTGAGGACACACTGGGCTTCTGCGGCCAATGGTCGAGCAGAAAGTCGGTGTTGGGAAATCGACTTCGAGACCAACGATCTATCGAAGCCGGCGGCGCCGTGGAGCTACTGTGACCAATGATCGAACAGAAGGTTTGCTTTAGCCGATGTCCTGTGACCAAGGGTCCAGCACGAGTGGTTGGCTGATTCGAGAAGGTCCTTCGATCGAATGCCTGTTTTGGCTACACTTCCCTCTTTTAAAGAGCTTCCTCTCCCACCGTTTTCCCCCTGACCGCCGTCGTCCGAGCTGTGACGTGCTTCTTTCGCTTATGGGGGTTGATTTGGAGTATTTTATCGATTTTGCCTTTCGCGTCCTTCTTTTCGCACGGCGGTTTTTTTAATGCGGCTCATCGGCTTGCTGGTGGAATTCTGCGTCTTTACATACCAAACATGTCTATGGCCCTGTTAAAATTACTGTATTTTTATTCCAGGGGAGGCGCGGGCTTACCGATGATGGCAAAGGGGCATCCCACGCTGAGTGAGTCAAAGGAAGCAATCCCACGCCGAGGTGAGTTTAGGAATCTGTCGATGAAGTGTGGTGTCCCGGGAGCTCTTCCTGGGCCTGTTATCGGAGATGAAATTCCTATTCGAAGCAGACCGCACGGTCGTCAACCCTTAAAAACTTCTGGATTCTACCCTATCCCACAACTGCGAGCCGCGAGGCTTCCGCAACGGTGGGTAAGGATGTTTGAAGGATGAGTGCGGCGGTACGGCCCCAAGGCTGAACCGTTGACACAGAGATATGTGTGGTAGAGAGCTTGCTCTCGAACGGTGACCCGTCAAACGTCTACACGGGTACTACGGGTGGTCAGCACCAAGCCCCGCGCATCGAGATACTCGGCACCTCGGTGTCGGGTACCACGAGCGTGGTTGACCAGTTGCAGAAGGATTCGTAGTGGTAGTGGTAACCAATATGCTGGGAAAGGGGCTCCCGTTTCGGCGGGGGCTAACGGGTGGCGACCCCACAAGTCGTCAGAGGTTGGATAGGCCTCGACCGGGCCGATGCCGGACCTGCGGCGTCGGTAGCGTCCCCGCTTGAGAGACCGAAAGCTACGGAAGGCGGGGGGACGATATGCTTAATTGCTTGGTGCGTCTAGCTTCACAAATGTGTGTATTTTTATTCCGCACTGCGAGCCAACTAGAGAGTTTCGAAAACCTCTCTCTAGTTGTAGGACACTGTCCTAAATCCCTTACAGGCGATCAAGCGAAATTGCGAATCCAAGTATTCGAAGCATTGGTGGATGGCAGTGTAACTGTGTAAAGACATTCTTGCCAGTACATGTTGGGATCGCCCGTATAGAGTCACTCCGCCTTCACGAGGTAGGAGTGGTAACGTACGCTTCGGTGGCGGCTAAAGGAGAGAGACGTTAAACAGTGTAGGTTGTGGACAGTGGTTATTTTGGACACTTTAATTACTGCGGTAACATGCCGAATGGTTCGGAGAAGAAGGCTACGAAGGCGAGCAAGCCGCCAAGTAAAGCGGATGTCATCGAGCAGGAAATCGCGATCGCCAAGAAGGGCATGGAGAAGCTATATGGGCACTTGCTCATGAGTGAAGTGGTAGGCGCGGGCACGGCAACGGTGACGCCAAAGCGGGCCCGAGAATCGACCAGTGGTGGAGAAACGCCGGAGAAGAGTGTGCTTGAGGGGAAGGCAGACAGGCAACTCCAGAGGCGAAAGACGAGCGCGAAGCAGGCTGTCGCGCAGGTAGAGAAGCAGCCATCGGTGGTTGCCAACGGCGGTAACCCCGACTACCTGCAAAGAAGGCTGCGAAGTCAGCGAAGCTGAAGGAACGCACTGATGCACTAACTGTATTAATTGAGTGCAACACTGATGATGCGGAGAATGAGAGCAGCGAGTACGAAAGCGAGTACGAGAGCGAGCCGGAAAACGATGCTAGCACGAGCGGCGGCGGCGCCGAAATCACGACGCCCATCGTGGGCGATAAGGCAAATCGGGGAATGGAAGTGCGCGACCACATCATGGCCACGTTACTAGAGGACACGGTGTCCATGCCCAAGGACGTAATTAACAAGGTATCGGGATATTTAGGAGTGTTGCAAGGGTTGTTAGTAGAGTTAGAGATGGAGGTCAAGCGATTAGAGGGCTACCAGGAGGGTAAGAGAGTAGGCTTAGGGAGAATTCAGCTAGCAATGTAGACATGGAAAAGCAGAGAGAGGCGCCAGTACCGAAACCACGGCAGCTTAGCTATAGCGTTACGGTTAGGAAGCAACAGGTGAAAAGTAGAGAACGACCGGTCGTTATTCTCAGGCAGGCAGAGGGCAACGAGCCACGAAAGATCTGCGATATTAAGAAGGCAGTGGTCGAAAAGATCGAAATTAGAAAGGAGGAAGTAACAGTTCAGGAAATTCGGATGTTGAAGAACTCCGGGGTGGCCATAGAGGTCAAGACCGTGGAGAAAGCTGAAAAGCATGCGAAGTCAGAGCAGTGGCAGACGGTTGGCCTACGGGCCCAGAAAGAAGAGTGGGTGCGACCCACTCTACTTATCCACGGGGCGGAGGAAAAGAGCACGGAGGAGCTCACACGCGCGGCGTATAAGATGAACCACGTCTGTAGGGAAGGTAGGACGCTGGAGGAGTTCCAGGAACTCTTCCAGCCACGTAGGAGCTTCAACGATAGGCGAAATTGTAGGGACTGACTGGTACAGGTTGAGCCAGGAATGTATAGAGCCCTTTTACGACAACGACGCATTAACCTCACTTGGCGGTTATGCAGAGTTTGGGACCGAGTGGCGTTAGTCAAATGTTTTAGATGCGGGCACCTTGGGAAGAACCGGGAAAAGGCAGGCGATGTCTGCTACAGGTGTGGAGCTAGTGGCCACGTGGCCAAGGATTGCAACGAAAAGTGCGCGCAATGTAGGGTAGAAGGCAGGCCGAGCGGGCATAGAATGAATGGAGCCCAGTGCCCGGTGGTATGGCGGTTGACCAAGCGGGCAATCGAGAGGACGGACTACGGCAGATAAGCCGGGAGCGGAAAGAGGCATCACATGCCTCCGCGGCGGACGAGCTTGGTAAGACACGGCGGTCGAACCATAGTTTTTGGAGCACGTGATAAAGCCCCTCTCAACGAGAGAGGAGCAGCGGAGAGAGCTCGATAAAACGAGGAAAGGGTGGGCGCGCGGTCGCAGGGTGGTAGGGTACAGAAACCCGAGAAGAAAAGAAGATCCCACCCTGGACCCACTAGAAGTTATGGCGGACCGTGACCTTGGAGGAGGAATCACCCGGCTCATCGACTGGGATCATGGGAGGCCAGCAGTTGTGGGCGTTTGGGTAAGCAAACGCGGGCGTACAAGTCGCGGTACGGTCGAAAGGCTGAGCCGCGCAGAAGAAGCAGCACGACAGTGGGCCGAGCACTATGTGCAGGGCGGTAAGGCAGAAATGCTGAGCCGTCAGCGGAGCTACGTTGGGGCACGGCAGAAATGCTGGGCTGCAATAAGGATATGCGACGAGCCTCTCTCTCCGGACTTGCTCTGGGGAGACGCTCATCGTGGAGTTACGCACTGAGTGCATGCGAGCAAGGGGAGACGCGGGACTTACCGATGATGGCAAGCGGGTACCCCAAGCCAAGGTGAATTTAGGAAGCGGTCAATGAGGTGTGGTGTCCCGGGAGTTTTTCCTGGGCCTGTTATCTGAGACGAGATTCCTATTCCGAAGCAGACCGCACGGTCGTCAACCCTTAAAGGAACTTCCGGAGGCTACCCAATCCCACAACTGCTAGCCGCTAGGCACCGCAACGGTGGGTATAGATGTCCGAAGGATAAAGTGCGGCGGTACGGCAGCAATGCTAGCCGCTGACACAGCGATATGTGCGGTAGAGGGCTTGCTCTCGAACGGTGACCCGTCAAACGTTCACACGGGTACGGGCAGTCAGCACCAAGCCCCCCGCATCGAGATACCCGGCACCTCGGTGTCGAGTACCGCGAGCGTGGTTGACCAGTTGAGGATGGACTCGTAGTGGCAATGGTACCCAACATGCTGGGAAAGGGGCTTCTGTTTCGGCGGGCGATAACGGGTGTCGACCCCACAAGTCGTCAAAGGTTGGATAGGCCTCGACCGGACTGGTGCCGGACCTGCGGCATCGGTAGCGTCCCGCCGGAGAGACCGAAAGGTATGGAGGGCGGGGGACGATATGCTTAATTGCTTGGTGCATCTAGCTTCAAAAATGTGTGTATTTTAATTCTCTCGCAATGTATGTTATTAATTGTATTTTTTATTGCCGGCGTTTCTTTAATCCGGCTTGCGGTCTACGCCCTCCCTGATGGGCTCGCTTTGCTCTTGAAGGCACCCTTTTAAATCCTTTTACCTGGATGTTTAATAGCCTTTGTCCCTGATATCTCCGGAGCCCGCGAGAATTATCTCGCAAGTCCCGTTGTTGAAGTTTTCTTAAATGCGGCCGAGGTTCGCTGTGGATCTATGCTATTTGTTTTAGCTTTTTATTTCTTTTAGCGTCGCTCAGATTCTAAGATCGCCCATGGGGTTTGCGCCGACTTTCAATGTTCCTTGTTACCTCGTTTGGCTACTTTATGCCTAATTCGGTGTTGTTTTTATTAAGTTATATAACTGCTTTCTTTATTACAACTTGCATTTCGGCCTGCAGCCAGCGGGCAGCGATCCCCAGGCGTAATGTATTTCTCGCTTTGACGAGTGCTCGTTGTACCTGGTCATTAGCGGCGCCTAATCCTTTTAGGCCGATTATACTCCTAATGATGCTCTGCTTTTTTTAATCGGCAGTGGCGTACAGCTTCTTGTTTACGCTCGATTTGCCGATCCCCTGTTTTCGTGGGCCCGTTGCACAGCACATGTTGTCCTTAGTCGCGGCGATAGCGTGTTTTATTAGAGGTTTGGCCCTGGTCCGCCGGTATTTACGATGCTGTTTTGAAAAGATGAACTAACGGAGTTTGTGAGTAATTCCCGGGGGCTGGCGAGATTTTAAATTAAGTGTCGGCGGGGTGCGAATTAGCGCTGCAAATCTCCTGGATGGCGATTCAATTCCGCCTTCCGGGAGATTAGCGCCGGTGAATCATATCACCATTAAAAATACTTCATTTGTATTATATCATTTCGAGTACATGACAGGAGTTATGTATGCATGTACTTGATTTTAAAGACGCTATTGCCTTCATATTTTTGTTGTTCAATTAAACGAAGTAAAACCAAAGTAGTTGTGAACTTTGGATAAAATCAGAAGATAATTTTGATGAGTATTGCTTAGTAATTGAACGAAATGATAGAATCTAATCGAATACCACTTGACTTGCTTCGTATAATCACTTCCCAATAGGAACAATATGTTTTTAAAATTAAATAAAATACAAAATATTTGAAACAAAAGCAAAACTTTTTCTTTATTTTATAGTACAACTTATGACAATTCTGTTTTGAATAACACATTATTCAAATGTCCACCGCGGCTTCGTTTGTAGGATCGAATCCGATTAACCCAATTTTCGGTAACTTTGTGCAATACATCAGGTGTAATTAATGTAGCGTTCGATGTTCAATTTCAAAGCGCCAATAGTTCCAGGTTTATTGGCATAGACCAACGACTTTAAATAACCTCACAAAAAGAAGTCCAAAGGTGTTAAATAACAACTTCTGGAGGCCTATTAACAGTTCCATTTCGAGAGATTACAGACTCACCAAACTTTTCTCGCTTTTTATAAAACTTTTGGATAATAACCAAACGTGGTTGAAGCGTGTATTTTGACATGATGAATTGTCAAACTATACTAAAAACAAATGACAGCTAGTGAGATTTCTAAAATTTTAGATATGGTTGCTATGACGTTTTAAAAACATATCGTTCCTATTGAGAAACCCTTTATTTTCAATACTATTCGAATGTTGCTTTCAGAAAACACCCTCGTTTTCTTATACTTAGGCAATTTTCTGACATTATTACTGAACCGACATCGCTATTTAGAATTTTGTTGGATACGTTTATCAGAATTTGACCACTAAGAAATAATTGATATTAATCAATCGAAATAATAATAATAACAGTTACTGCACCAACGTATTTACACAATATAAATTGAATTAAAATGAGTTTCTGAAATAGTAAGGATATCCTTTTTATCACATCTTGAATTACTGTCCGTTATGTTTAAAAATGTACTCTTCTTCTTCATGTTATTATTCATTCAGAAATAGTTTCTTTTTTGCGTCCTTTGCCTCCCTAACATTCTTTACCTAATAAATTTGTGATAGTACATAACGGTTTCTAGTTTTCGTTATTAGTTTGTGTCTGCATATCTAGTAAAGATGTTTAGTATTAAGCATATTTAAACAAAAAATTTCAATATACTACTATAGCATGCTATATCATGCATCAAAACTCTTCGCATTTGTTCATTATTTTTTCGTAAAAACATATTTCTATGCTTACTACTTATACATGAATCATGTATCTTCACAGTTTCTAACTTTCGCTTTTAATTTGCTTCAAGTTATATAGCTCACTAACAATATATATAATCTATAGTATAGTCTATCTAGAATCTATGTGTATACTTTCATTGCCTTTACTTCCCTCTTCTAAAAGACGAAAGAAGTATTATAATCGTCAAATATTGTCTTTCGAGGTTTCTTCAAATATTCACTTCCAGGGTCCCTGGATGACAAAGAACATGTTTTTTTCAATTTCGTCTGTCCGTCTGCTTGTCTGTCTGTCGGTCGGTCAGTCTGTCTGTTGGCGGTCTGGCGTACAAACTATTTGCACGAGGAAGACGATATTTTGTAGTTAGATTATACGAGTGTGTTTACCTGGCTCAAAACCGACTACACTTTCGGTCAAATATATACAGGGTAAATACTTTAAAACAATAAAGTTTTGTATATATTTGCTTTAATTCAGGAATAAATTAATGCAATAATTCGCACATAGCTCAGGTTTTTATTCTTGATAAAAATGAGATCCAGCAGATAGATACAGGATGAATATCGTAAACTCAACAGAATGTGCTGCGATAAGCGTGTGTTTTATAATGCATCCAAAAGCGAAACCAACTGCAGTGCCGGCCACGGACTAGTAATTAGTAATCGGCTTCTTTCTAAGTGAGCGCCAGTGAGCAGGACTTCGAAAGCTAGCTACTGCAATGTTTTTTTTTTATTTACAGATGTTTATAATATACGAGTATTTATTAAAAAATCTAGTTTTGCTTTAAATTTTGTGATTACATCTTGAAAACAAGACCTGAATGGAAATAATGTGAATATGGCTTTAATCTTCTCTTTTGTTATTTATCTTTATCATTCGTTCTTATATTTTGTCTTGGATATAGCCATGGTTTTCTACTATTGTACCTGTTGCCCTAAACGTTTTGTTTTATTACGGTTTTTTATATAGTATATCAATATAACTTTTGCCATACCAACAGTTTTTTATTTCTACAATAATTATTGTTAGATTTAACATCAAGATTGCAATAGGTGGAATAAGTAAATACCAAAACCACACCTTGCTTCAATCACCAATCTGAAACTACTCAGCTGCCGCTGACCACGAGCACTTTAAATTAACTACCACAGAACAGCCGTTTGTGAAGGGACAACGAAACAAAATAAGCTGGGCTAAGTTAAATATAATAGGACACAATTATGGATTGAATTTTATTTCTAACCCCTATTATGTGTCATAATCATAATATGTAATGAAGGGTTTCGCAGAAATGGATGATGGTAAATTTTATCTGCCAGTCCCTTACGAGATAATGCAAAACTTACTTAAAACTTTAAATTCGGAAACGGACATCAAGTTCTCCCTGTTCTTTAGAAAACTAGCAGTAATCTATGATTTACTTCTTTCATAATAATAAACTTCTTCATTTAGTGAATTATAATATTATATGTACTGGTAGTAAAATATACAAACACCGTATTTGCACCAGGATATTTCTTACCACTTGTGATTTTTAACCAATGGAAGCAAACACAAAATCACCGTGGACAAGATCTGGATTCTATGGACGGTGAGTGACCAACTGGACTCCAGATTCGTGTAAGAAATTGAAGGTTTTTGCGACAATATGTGGAGTTGTATTATCATGGTGTAAAAAATGTCACATAATCTAAATTTTCGATTTCATTAATGTAAATTTCTGTGCACCGATTAGAACTAGCAATTTTATGATTGTCAAAAGGAATTGCCGCAACTGGACAACTGCGTCTGACGGAAGCAGTAATTATGATTTTTGTTTACACACACTATAAATCATACAAGCTGACTACACTACCTTTAAAGGTATTATCTATATCCATCCCTAAGGTATTTTAGAAATACGTTAATCTAAGGTATAATGAAACTACCCCAAACGATATAATTCACCTTATGAAGAGCTATACCGTTCGACCTCAAAAGGTTTAACGGTACACCCTGCAACCAAACTAGTGACTAAATTCATGGTAGAAAAGAATACTAAGAGGTGTACCTGAATACCTTATGAAGGGTAATAAAATTTTACCTCTAGAAGTATACATATCTACCCTGAAGTGAAAGCAGTTCTCAACGTCCAAAGTAGAAAACCTCAAACGGTATATGTGATTACCTTAGGGGTATTTACTTAGCAAGTGAATGGGTACATAATTTTACTCGTGAAGGTATACACATTTACCTAGCAACGGAAGTAATCACCAGCATTAAGGTGGAATAATGTACCTTAAATGGTATCTGAATACCTTGAAAGATTTTAAATTCCTTATCTTGCTGTAGAGAATTCTACAGTGCCGGACAGAAGTAATATCATCCTGATACGCGTTCTATGGGGAAAAAATGTAATTTTATTGAAAACACAAACAATTGCCGTTGGCACGTTTAACAGATAAGAGAAACCGTTTATTTAGAGATAGTACTGTCCCAATTAATTGAAATATACTTGATATATTCCCTATTAAAAATGATGGATTAATTTAGTCTGGCACTGTTCATCTAGAGTTACACACTTACATTTGAAAAAGACAGCTAAAAGTAACTAAAACGTTTTTGTTAATCTCATCATATTTCATTATTTTACATTAATATTTAATACATTCGTAGATAATTCGATTAAAATACACAATAGGTTAGTTTACTAAACATATCTAAGATTAGTTATTTTATAATATTATTTACATGATTTTATTACAGGGTAACTAGAGGTAACTAGGGTAATTTGTTCTTTGAACTTTTGGAGATGCTCCTCCAATGAATGTCAGAGCCCAGAAAATTTTGTGTTTTTGTTATTTGCTTAGAGTACTGAACAGTAAATAAAAATATTACAGCTATTATTGCTTCCACCGCCTCTGTGAAAATAAGGACCTCTGCAATTTTAACGTAGTCCATGCACACATAGTACGAGTTGGTAGGAGCAAACCAATCAGTGTGTTCAGTTGCCGTTGGTACACTACCAGGCTGAAAAAAATTACGTTAGAACAATATTTTTTCGGGAAAAATGAATTTAGAACTTGGGTTTTTAATAAGCACTAAAGGATCTTCTTTAAACAGTAACGGCAGAAGAATTAAATGGGTGTCACTTTTATTGTCTGAAAAATAATTAAAATATTAATTATAAAATACCACGTCTGTCTTTAGTAATATAGGTATGTTTTCTAACCAAAAACATTTAAGTGCGACCCCTTATCTACGTTTCTTATTTTTGTTTCGTATGTGCTTTCTCTCAACAATTCTAGAATTTTCGACTTTCGGTCATTTATAAAAAACAAATTAATTTGAATGGTTATGTTTTTGTGAAACAGTATTTTTAATATGTGAAATCAGTATCTTAAATAAATCATTAGTTCTACAAAATATTTTGTTTGAAGTAACTTTCGGAAGAAGAAATTCGTTCTGTTTGTAATCTAAAAATTAGTAAGTGATTTAAATGCTCATTTGCAAAATCATAATTGCCAGCATCACCATCAAGAGTGTTAGCTGAAGTATGATAAAAAGTTAAACATTTTTTACATGTTAATCTATAACAGATTGGTTTAATTCGCCAGAATCCTTTTGTTTAGTCTTTGTATTTGTTTTAAGAATCTGTTTTCTATAACATTTAATTATAGATTTGTGTTCTTTTTCACAATGCAGAATTAATGAAGGTACATGTTGATATGTTTTTTAAGAGCCATTAATCTGACAAACTATATTACAGTTCTTCAAGTGGGAATGTGAAAATTTCACGTGTTGTAATAATAATTGTAAATGTAGAAATTTCTTAGGGCACTTATGACATTCGAACATTCTTTACAATCATGTCAGAAAATTATTCCTATAAACGTTAATTTTTTACACCTATAAATGCATACATAACCCGAATATTACTATTTAAAAAACTTACCTTGAACAAAGTGTACACTGCTCACAAAACACAAAGCCGAACATTTTGGAGATTTTTTGCTGCAATTGCAACGAAACTTCTGCGGTTATGAAAGAATATTTAAAGCGAATTACCTCGGTTTGAGGTACCTCTTATTACCTGAGTACTTATTGACGTCATCTTGGAATTTTCAAGTTTCAAGAAATGTGCTTAAAAGAGTTCAGAAACCCAAACTGATTAGGATTAGAAACGCGACATGCAAATGCACTTGAATCTCAAAGTGTATTTTTAGTAATTACGAAATTTATTCTGCAAAATTCTTTTTCTGGAAACTATTTAGTTCTAATTAAAGTAAAATTAGTTTTAAGGTGGAAGCTTATTTATAAAGGTTGTTTATTGTAACCCGGACTATTAATATTTCTACCTTTTTTCAACCTTTAAAAATTACACCATCCGACTTAGAAATCACCACCTCAAACGGTATATTTTATTACCTTTGTTACGAGGCAAAAACGACTTTAACGACAACGCGGCAGCCCATACGAAAAGTCACGAAAAAGCTAGAAGACTAGCGCGTACCTTATCTCTCAAAATCGGGAGAGTAACTCACATAGGGCCGCTACCCAGCCCGTAACAAAAAGTTCCGACTAGGCTCAGTGAAGCTAGGGGTGGTTGACCACGAGAAAACACAAGGGTAACGGCCTAATGAACGGTAAACAGGTCTAAATTGATTGAGCACCACCCAATTCCATCAAGGTAAACAAGAATGCAAAGGTAAGCCCACTGAGACACCGGGAAGCAAATGAACATACCTTTCAACTTTACACTTGGCAAAAAAACCAAAAGCTAAACGGGGTATAGTATGTGTGCAGCCTTGTGACTCCCGGAACCGGCGACTCGAGCGCTCTGACCTACCTTGACGTCCACAATTTCGTCCAGGCTCCGCTTTACATCAATCTTACACTGCAGACTGACTAACTTAAAACTCGGAATGCAACACATAGCGAAAACTCGACAGTTGCATTTAACAAATCAGTCTATTGTTCTTTCGCACACATAAGGTCAAAAATACACAAGAATAGGGCGGCTGGCACTAATTGGCACTCAGAGTTCGATTGATAGCGTTACTTAGTGAGCGTAAACATAATAGCTGCCATTACATATTACACAGAACATGCTTATTGACGTTAACTAGCGTAAAAAATGCAAGGGATGAGTATTGCTAGTAAATATGGCACAATATACTTTGCTAGCTTCGCCTGCCTCAGTTGGGCGGGTCCAGTAGACGAGACGCGATGTCACAAGACGTGCAAAAACAGGGCACGAGGCTCCAACGAGCGTGGGCGTTGAATGATGGGGACCCGTAGAATCCTCGTAAGGCTCACGGTGTGATCACAGAATGACGACAGAGCACGCACATGATAGATGACCAGGGCACGTTTCTCCAGTTTGATCTCACACAGTGGGATATTGGCTAACAGCCGACGGTAAAACAAGGCCAAGGCCAGAACGCAGCTGTGTAGCGGCCTGAAGCGCATGCCGCATAAAACTCGGTACATACTTAAATTTAGACTGAAAAATATGAAAACCCTATATACACACGGGGTCGTAAATTAGCAAAATAGACAAATAACTCGTACATTATTAAAACTTTTTTATGCTGGAAATAGTTTACTCAGAGTTAGGGACTTATTCTCGATACAATTTCAAGATAGCACCGTTCCAACAATTGCAACAATACAAACTTATGTGCAGAGATTCGAAATTACGGGAAGTATAGCGGCTAAAGAAAGCAAAGGCAAATAATTAAGTTCATACAGTGTATGTGTTCATTGATACTATTTAAATGTATAATATTTTAGGTAATCAAGAAAGTCGAAATAATGATTTAGAGGAAAGGGCTCTGGCATTAATACAACTAAATCCAAACCTAAGTGCAAGATCAGTAGCTCGTGAGTGCAATGTTAATCATGGATCGGTATTAAAAATACTTAAGAAGCATAAAAAGTTTTAATAATAAACACCCTTTTCTTGTAAATTGCATCCATTTTAAGCGACACAATTATCTGAAACAGCTTTTGTTTTTTAACAAGAGCGGACACTCATATTTGGGAAGCGCGGCCGCCCATATTTGGGAATATCTAAATTTTAAAATTAATATTTTTATGCACAGTTAACATTATCCAATAAATTTTGAATACTAAACGACGCGGAAAATTATTCTTTTTAATTTAGTACCACTACCATATTTTTCCATAAAACTGGTGAGCAGGAATATGCATAACCGTGATAAGCCATGCAAATTGCCTATGTTCAGAGGTATGACCAACCACCTGGTATAAGGATATATATTTTATTAATAAGTATGTACAAATAATTTGGTACAAAAACATGTAATACAGTTGCAAGCGGTTAAAATTACGAAAATAAACCCTTTATACAATTGGCGTGATAAAAATAAAAATAGTAAATGTTAAAAGATTAAAAAATGTGAAGACGATATGGATGAAGACAGTAGATGTGGCGAGAACACTAAGTAATACAGTTATAATCTACAAACGCAAATTTCTGAAATGGGATGCCGAACTGAGTTTATTGTCAAATTACATTACATCATATGAATTGGAAAACAGGGAATGGCTTTACTGGAAGTGGTTTACATCGAGATTGTTAGCAGAGTGAGCGTTTATGAGGTGGATAGGAGGTTTTCATCTAATGGAATTCTAATTCGACAAGCTTGTCATTGAAGTGACATCCTTTAACTTGCATCTAGTCGAGGTTCGTAGGAAAACGTGGATGGCTGCTAACAGTGCTACTGGAAAAAGTTGGTAGGTGCCTTGTCGTGTTTTGGCCAGGAAGTCTTTTCGGATCCAGGGTTTTGGCGAAGTTCGTATTGACGTTGGGAAATCTTTGTGAGGTTGCTGGATGAGTTTGACTTATTAAAGGAGAGTGTGGACGTCCATGAACAGGTAACAGAATACAGGGATTTAAATAAAAAACTGAAAGAAAAAGATAGAAAGAGTGAAGTGAGGTAATTTTAAAGAGGGAGGTACTTACTATTTGATATTTCTTGAATGACAAGTAATGTAACGAGAAAGTATTTGTGATTGATTTTGCACTTGCATAACTCTAAGTGATGACAGGTGACAGACGTACACGTTGTCATGAAATATGAGAATCAAATTTCAGGAATAGAAGCAGTCTAGATTATGAGCGAACCCGACCTGTGTTTCACTTATATACATTAAATATGTATAGAAAAATACATATTTCAAATAAAAATATAAACGAATGACAAACAAAATTTAAGTTATTATTTGTACATAAAAATAAAAATATGAACGCATTACAGAAACAAAATTAACCATGTGTAGACTTCTTAATCTCTTTGGTCTTTGGTCATCAGTATGTCTTTAATAAGTTGACCCCTTTGCCTTTTCATATAAACAACTTTTCGCTGTTCCCCAGCCCCAGATCTTCCAGTCCACGATAATTTTTAGGGGTGTAATCCAAGAGAGTATGTTTTAAATTAACTTTATCTACTACAGTGGGATAAATAACTTATTACGTCACTCATTTGATACTATTTCCGTTAGGTAATGAAACTCATTACACCACTCAGTTATGTAATGGTTTCATTAACTAACTGAGTGGTATAATGGCTTTATTACCTAACTGAAATAGTGTCAAATGAATGACATAATGACATTTGCCTACTAAAATTTATTTGAAAATGACAGATCTGACATTTCTCTTAATGCACTTTTCTCAATTTTAGGCAGTTGCAGATAAAATTTTGTACAATACATGTGTGATAATGTATCATTAATATACTTGTGTGCTTACATAGCTCGTGCTATGCACTCGTTGTAACTTACACACACGTATATTAATGATGCTCTTATCCCACTTGTATAGTAAATAACTATTATAATCACTTTCACAGAAATGTTTGAAACAAATTACAGCATTTTTTTATATTAACTTTGTGTTTCCTCTTGGTAAGATGTAACCACTTCTTGCTTAGGTTAGGGTCTTTAGGAAAACTAAAAAACTTCATGTCTTTGCACGGATTCTGTTTAGACTGATGTCGGAATCACATCCCACAACAACACACCGCATTTTTATCACTTTGATAACCAAATATCGTTTATAAACTATATAAAATTGATAAAAAAAGATTAAAAAACGCCGAAAAACAAACCGTCAGCATAGTCAAAGCTCTAAACAACTCTGTGAGTGACGTTGCACGTCAAAATAAGAACCGCCTACTTGTGCGCAACATCCTATCTTTGGTGAGTATATCGTGCAAGAATAGGGTGGCTGGCACTAATTGGCACTCAGAGTTGGATTGATAGCGTTACTTAGGGAGCGTAAACATAATAGCTGCCAATACACATTACACAGAACATGCTTATTGGCGTTAACTAGCGTACAAAATGCAAGGGATGAGTATTTCTAATAATATGGCACAAAATACTTTGTTTGCTTCGCCTGCGTCAGTAGGGCGGGTCCAGTAGACGGGACGCGATGTCACAAGACGTGCAAAAAGAGGTCACGAGGCTACAACGAGCGTGGGCGTTGAATGATGGGGACCCGTAGAATACTCGTAAGGCTCACGGTGTGACCAGAAATGACGACAGAGCACGCACGTGATAGATGACCAGGGCACGTTTCTCCAGTTTGATCTCACACAGTGGAATATTGGCTAACACCCGACGGTAAAACAAGAAGCGTTTGGGCCATAAACAAAACGGGGGGCCTCCACAAGCACACAACTTGCTCGCTCCGTGACTCGGAACACACGACAAACACACCACATAACGGAACACACTCGGCAAGAGCCGTCTCCGCGACCGATGTCGCCGAGGCGGTTTAGAGGCCACATTCCAGGAACCACTTGCAGTAACTGCACGAGGTTCCATACCAACTGCCAACAACTATCTCACAAAGACAGAATCACGCCACGCAACCGAAAGGCAAAACTGGACGGGCGACTGCTGTAACGCAGACAGACAGAGTGAAATCGAGCGAAAACCATTCATACGCTCTCTTTCACACTCACAGACCCGCGTTTTAAATTCAACCTAGAAAACACGCTAGAAGCCAAGTTTGCAACAGAAGCAAAGCGATAACAAGCACACGTGGGCGCGAGACGGCCAAGGCAGCGCATGCCGCATAAAACTCGATACATACTTAAATTTAGACTGAAAGATATGAAAACCCTATATACACACGGGGTCGTAAATTAGCAAAATAGACAAATAACTGGTACATTATTAAAACTTTTTTATGCTGGCAATAGCTTACGCAGAGTTAGGGACTTATTCTCGATACAATTTCAAGATAGCCCCATTCCAACAATTGCAACAATACAAACTTATGTGCAGAGATTCGAAATGACGGGAAGTGTAGCAGCTAAAGAAAGCAAAGGCAAATAATTAAGTTCATACAGTGTATGCGTTCATTGATACTATTTCAATGCATAATATTGTAGGTAATCGAGAAAGTGGAATGATGATTTAGAGAAAAGGGTTCTGGCATTAATACAACTAAATCCAAACCTAAGTGCAATATCAGTAGCTCGTGAGTGCAATGTTAATCATGGATCGGTATTAAAAATACTTAAGAAGCATAAAAAGCTTTAATAATAAACACCCTTTCTTCGTTAGAGTAAATTGCATCCATTTTAAGCGACACAATTACCTGAGTTGTCAACAGACAGCTTTTGTTTTTAACAAGAGCGGACACTCATATTTGGGAAGCGCGGCCGCCCATATTTGCGAATATCTAAATTTTAATATTAATATTTTTATGCACAGTTAACATTATTCAATAAATTTTGAATACTAAACGACGCGGAAAATTATTCTTTTTAATTTAGTACCACTACCATATTTTTCCATAAAACTGGTGAGCAGGAATATGCATAACCGTGATAAGCCATGTAAATTGCCTATGTTCAGAGGTATGACCAACCACCTGGTATAAGGATATATATTTTATTTATAAGTATGTAGAAATAATTTGGTACAAAAACATGTAATACAGTTGCAAGCGGTTAAAATTACGAAAATAAACCCTTTATACAATTGGAGTGATAAAAATAAAAATAGTAAATGTTAAAAGATTAAAAAATGTGAAGACGATATGGATGAAGACAGTAGATGTGGCGAGAACACTAAGTAATACAGTTATAATCTACAAAAGCAAATATCTGAAATGGGATGCCGAACTGAGTTTATTGTCAAATTACATTACATCATATGAATTGGAAAACAGGGAATGGCTTTACTGGAAGTGGTTTACATCAAGATTGTTAGCAGAGTGAGCGTTTATGGGGTGGATAGGAGGTTTTCATCTAATGGAATTCTAATTCGACAAGTTTGTCATTGAAGTGACATCCTTTAACTTGCATCTAGTCGAGGTTCGTGATACTAGGTGGCTTGAGGATTTTGGTAGGAAAACGTGGATGGCTGCTAACAGTGCTACTAGAAAAAGTTGGTAGGTGCCTTGTTGTGTTTTGGCCAGGAAGTCTTTTCGGATCCAGGGGTTTTGGCGAAGTTCGTACTAGGATTTGTTTTGACGTTGGAAAATCTTTGTGAGATTGCTGGATGAGTTTGACTTGGTAAAGGAGAGTATGGACGTCCATGAACAGGTAACAGAATACAGGGATTTAAATAAAAAACTGAAAGAAAAAGATAGAAAGAGTGAAGTGATGACAGGTGACATACGTACACGTTGTCATGAAATATGAGAATCAAATTTCAGGAATTGAAGCAGTCTAGATTATGAGCGAACCCGACCTGTGTTTCACTTAAGAGTAAAACTATTTCTACCGGAGTTAGCAATTTAATAATATTGATAATCCATAATTATAAAAGGGCAAATAAGTTACTAAAAATTTAATTTCAAAAGAGAATTGATTGAAAATAAACTAAAGTATAGTAAAAAGTCAGATGCAATAGATAAAATAGAATGATTATAAAACTATCATAATATAATTATAAAGACATTATAATATAGTCAATTATAACATAAAATAGGCGCCACAACGTGAAGACAACACAATATTTATCTCTCAATTAACCTTAAAGAATAAAATAGCATATATGATAAATAGTTCCCATATCTCTCCTTTTACTAAGTACGAAATATATCTGCCATTAGGGAAATTATTTAATTCTAGTTAAAGTAAAATTATTTTTAAGGCGAAAGCTTATTTATAAAGGTTGTTTATTCTAACTCGAGTCATTAAAATTTGTACTTTCTAGGAAAGAGTTAGTTGGAAAACACCGTAAACTACAAAATACAATTCCTTTTGAGGTAAAACTATTATGCCCCAAGGTGTTTAGTTATCCCTCTAATTACGTGATCTACCTTCAAAGGCAAGTAAAAATACCCTTAAGCTTGATTTCTACCTTTTTTCTACCTTTAAAAATTACAGTGTAGTAGCGTGATAGGGAGAAGTATTGAACTATTCATACATCACCTCTGTGGAGCACCGGATATAATTGCTATACGTACGATTATAGCAACAAATAAGCTATGCAAAATATTGAAAAACAGTTTGTTTGAAATAGGTAGTTTCGATTTATTCTTTGGACTTTTTATTTATCTTAAAAAAGAGGGGTCCGATTTTCATGGTTTCAATCTATTAACGAAATTATATTAATAAAAAAGCTACTTATTCTAATCCACTTGGTCCTTACTATATTGTAGTGTATGAATATGAAATTACTCTAAAGTCGTCATGTAATATTTGAATGTTACTGTAATACAGTAATTTTGATAATTCTTCTGCAAAAAGTGAAGCTAGTATAGTACAAAGTTAACGTTTACGAAGAACACCTACCTTTGAGATAAGCATATTATCTAATCTAATTGCATTGCCCTATACTTGTTAACAATTTGTTTAATTTTTTTATCTCAAAGCCCAAGGAGCAACTGCCGATTGTAAACAGTCGCTTACTAACAAAACGGTATTAAAGCAGGAAGGATGGCTTCAAAAATGAGAACAGTGGACAGTAGTAATCGATCGGAAGTTCCTCCGAACAAGAATTTTATTACCCACACGGTGACAGATTATATAGAAGTGGGGCGAAGAAACATATCTGTTGCCAGCCACTTTTAGAGATTATGAAGAACAAATCAGGAATTTTGAGGTGTACGAGGATGACGTCTTTCTTGCATCGTTTCAAAAACAGGTACTATTCCAATTAAAGTTTATTTAGCATTATGAAGTACTAACTAAACCCTTTTTTAACATTAAATTACTTGAATGCCTTAGTCCTCTTAATTTGCTTAACGCTGTGATTATTTTATGCTTTTTTCTCCAACTTATCTTCGCATTTGCAATGCTTGTAGCTGTAAAAAGTTATTATTGTTTATTCAGTTTTGTGCTTTTTATTATCCATTTATTTTAGAATGTTGAAATAAAAATGCTGTTTTGAATAACTGCTTTTACACTTACTCGCATTTTATTCAAAACAATCTCTATTCACTATTTAACTTTGTTTAAATTTTACCCATTACCCTTTTTTGTATTTTTGCATGGTAATTTATTTAGTTTGACCAATTTCCAATTACACATTTTATTGATCCTCTATCTTTTCAAGTTTTTACTTAAAATCACCTCTACTGGAGTACGTATGACAACCCTGGCTGTTAAACAAACTTATTTACACTTCTTATTTAGATTTTCTGGACTGATAGATCCTTTAAAGAAAGATATATACAAGGAGGGATCCATTAAATATGCTGCGAAGCTAAAAAGACCTCGTTGCATAAAAACCCATCTTGGTTTTTCACTGCTGCCCGAACAGATCCGGAACGGAACAAAAAAGCCAAAGGTAGGTGCTAGTATAAAAACCGTCACCACCATACTTAAATCCTGTTTGTGAACAGATCATTACGTTACTCAGGAATCCAAAAGATGTCTGTATATCCCAATTCCGACATATCACGGCGATGGAAAAATATGTCGGCACGTTTCAAGATTTTCAAGGATTATTTTTAGAAGGAAGAGGTAGAAGCCCGTGTTATCACTTGTCACGTCTTCGAATCTCGAATTTTCGTTCTAGTTCCAATTAGCCCTTTTTGGGAAAACGTGCTGAGTTATTGGCGGCAAAGAGATAACCTCAATATCTTGTTCGTCAAGTATAAGGACATGAAGGAGGACCTGCCCTCGGTAATTAGAAATGTTGCTAAGTTTCTAGGAAAGACTGTCACCGAAGCTCAAATTGCAAATTTGGCTCAACATCTACACTTCGACAGCATGCAAAAAAACCCTGCCGTTAATTTTACGCACATGGTTCAGAAGTACACGACCAGAGATAACTCTAAAGATGCTGAATACAATTTAGTGAGGTCTGGAATGACTCCGGAATTAATTGCTAAGTTTGACAGGTGGACGAAGAACAAGATAGCTGGAAGCGGATTTGAATCCGTCAATTTAGAGTAGTTGTCGAAAGATTGAAAAAATTGTAGTAGAAGAAAGCTTAGTGGTTAATTTCATGTTGTACTTTTTCCGACATTATAGATATAAAACAAACAACCAAGCAAAAAACTCCTTAGTATGAATTAAAATAGTTTGTGGATTCTTTTAACTTTATCATCAAATTTATACAAGTACATAATCGAAAACCATTGAAATTCACATAACATCTAGTACCTAGGTAAAATATTAATACAAAATAATAGTTTGAAAAAAATACCAAGGTAGTAGTTCCAAAAGTAGGAAAATTATATTTAACTATATCTTAGCATCATTCCTCCTCTGAGAGTTAAACACTGGGTTGGTTTAGCTCAGCATCGCATTCCTCAATTTTCTTTCATGTTCGAACAAAGTCAGTGTCTACCCAACTAACACCAAAGTACACGTCACTGAGACAGACACCACGAATGGGTAACTACGTATTACGAAGTCGACACTAAACTTCATTTGTCAAATGAACAGTGGCTGCCACGTGGTTTCCCCACTATGGTTACTTTGTAGCTG
>CALNHX010012795.1:0-22374 GCA_940337035.1 Agriotes lineatus
AACATTGAAGCCTGCATGCGCCATCTTAATGTACAAAACGCTACTACGCCCATTAATTCTCTATGCCTGTCCAGTTTGGTGTACTACATCTCAAACGAACATCAATAAACTACAAAGATTTCAAAACAAAGTTTTACGAATAGCAGTGAACGCGCCGTGGTATATTCGTAACAACCAGTTGCACTACGAGCTGGGAGTATCACCTGTGAACGAGTTCATTCGTGAAACCGCTAAAAAGTTTTTACAAAACGCGAGATCTTGTGATGGTGTCATTTACTATAACTTGTGCCAGATGAACATACATGGTAGACTAAAACGAAGACTACCACAAGATCTAGTAGTCTCTGACGAAAATAGTGATTAACGTTATCTCTTCTTCAATTATTATTTGTCAATTACTCTTACTTAATCAACTATTAATTACATAATTTATTATTGTAATTATTGTAAACAAGACGTTACAAATAGTCTTGCCAAGCCATTTATTGCAATTGTTAATCTATATTACATATGTCATGTATAACAATTCCCTTTGTTGATCTGACAATAACTTGTAAATAAAAAAAAAAAAAAAAAAAGAAAATTCTCGTTCGTTGAATTTATAGCAATTAAAGGTTATCATTAAGTACTTTGCTTTTTGGTACTTCTCATTATTTTGCTGTACAAAAAAAAAAGAGTTTGCAACGATTTTACAACGATTAGTTCCATTTTTAGGGTGGCAAATATCACAGTTAGGAAAGATGCTTTTGCATTTAAAAAAACAATTCTAGACATGCTATTGGCTAGGACATTCAACACTTAAAAGCATAGGTGTATAGCAAGCGATTTTAATAAACTTTAGACATACCTATAGCTCAAACGATAAATTTGGTTACATGGGACATGTGTTAATTAAGTATTTCTACTGGTAATATTAAAGTTGGGTTTTGGAATCGACGTTTTTCCTCTAGATTAAGACAATCATCTAAGAGTTAATTAATCTTATACTTAGTTTTATAGCTGAAATATTGAATAACCTCGTTTTACGTAAATCTTTGCGAGCGTATACTGCTATTATGGACACGTATTGGAGATACACTAAAATTTAAAATTGAGGTTTTTGTAGAAATAGACGTTTGAGAACTAAAGATTTCAAAATCAATTTTCTAAACATGTTTTTGTACCTACGTGGGTGGGTTAGTGAGCTGGTGCAGGTACAATGATCTACAGCATCAACAGCTTGACCGATTTTGCTCAAATTGCGTTATAGTGTACTTTCCTTGAATATATGATTTCTTTCCGAAATGTTTGTATGGCAGACTAAGAATTTAATTTTTTCTAAACCAATTAACAGAAGTGGAATCGTATCCAGCCAGAGTATTTTTTTAAATTAAATGTACTTGTGCTACCCAAACCACTAAAAAGCTATGAAAATAATTAGAAACTTCACAAAGAAATTTCTTTTGAACAATGGACAAAAAGTGTGCAACACCAAGTTTTAACAACTGCTTTTAAAGTTCTTTTCGTCCGCAATACAATTAATGTGATTGCAAGAAAAACAACAATTTAACGCAATGATTTAAAAAATTGTCGACGACAACTTCTAAATACAGAAAAGGCTTTGCGATTAGTAGCGGTAGGAGAATTATAAGTTCTTATAAGTCAACAATTTGGATATCCTTGAACTGATATTGATATAAGATCTGCAAAGTTTGAGCTATCTCTCAGGGTTTTAGGTTTTGAAGGGCGCCAGGGTGTCTTGGCAATATTTTTTTCTATGCAGGTAAACAAAGGATGAAACATTTTGTTGTTTAAAAGATAAATAATTTAACTTTTAGTTGGCAGTTTTAAGTTTGTAAAACGACTGTTTAATAACGTGCTTTCATTAGTTTACGTCGTCAGTAGCAACGTGTTTTAATAGTATGTTACGTAACAAGAGTTGTAAATGGCATATTGCGCACGACTGGAAAAGTTGCGCACGAACAGCGTAGCAGTAATTCCAGGAGTGCGTAATTGCTTACAACTAGAGTTGTGTATTACTATACTTTTTCTACGACCACACTCATTTCGTTAAATGAAAAAGAAATGTTTTATTAAGTGTCAAATCATTACTGTCACACCATCTTAAAAATTAGGCGGCTGCAGTCACCGCCCTACACCGCTTCGTACAAACAACTGTATAATATACGTAACTATAGTAACCAAAGCGAAAAATCATTGTTGCTACCAACATAATAAGTCACTAAATCACTAATCGTGCGATCGACCCATTTTACGCACGCTGTGCGTAAGAACAAGCTTACACAACTTGTAAGTTGTATAATTTTGATGACTTACAGTAGCGGTCGTAGAAAAAATGTTTAACCTCGCAAAATGACGACCGGTTGCTACTAATCTTAATTTACATTTAAATATTTTCTTATATTTATCATGTGTTCTAGATCTATCATAGATAAAATATTGTACGATACACAAGTGTAAAGCATCATTAGTCACTCGCGGGGCTTAAAACTTGAAAAAATTTAACTCTGCCCCACTCGTTACTAAAGACTGGCTTTACGCACTTGTATGGTAAATTACTATTTCCTTGTTAGTTGCTGGTTATTTGAAATATGATTGGGTAAATAGAGACGTCAAATCTATTAAAACTGGTTGGAAAGTTTATTGTTGATTTACTTCCAAAAATGGTTAATAAGTAATCACATACATATCTATTTATTTTGATATATACTATGAGCTATAAAGTGGCATTGGTGGTATGAGAATATTCTTCCCCAATGTCTAGATGTAAATTTTAAAACACGACGATAGTAACTCCAATTTGCGATGTGCTTATCAAAATAGAAATAACAATAATTCAAATTAGTATTACCTCTCGGTTGGAAACTTTCTGATGACCACTAAGATATTCTTTAATATTATGTCAGCTACTGCACAATGGTGCTCTGATCTACATGAAGCCTATTCAACTAAATTAAACACCTTCGTATTAGGTAATAAATCGCTACACAGGAAAACTTACAGACATTGATAGATATGTTATCAGGTTGTTATTATCTTATTTCGTGCTAAACCTGTAAACACTTGAAATTAAATGAAACGATTAGATAAGGGTTTCTTAACTAATTTAAATCAATGTTGAATTGCTTGCACAACAGGAAAAAAAGTCATAGGACAGATGAAAGATAAATCCGTTTACTGATCTTAGCACATCCAGCACTCTTTGTTCTAAAATTTCCCGAGTTTCTGGCGGTTCAAAATTAAATACTTCATTTTTACCGATCAAGTGTTATTTTAACAAATAGGTGGCTATAAGAACATTAGCCTTCAAAATCAATGTTAATCTTTCGAAAACTTGACTAAAGACTTATTTTTTTCTCCACAAGAGATCAGGATGTGATTGAAACCATGTTAGCAAAAACCTGAGCAAAATATATAATCTTCTATACATAGTATAAAAATGAATGTTTTTTTGTTTGTCCCGTATGCGTTCCTACACTATTCACCCGATTGCGATGAAACTTTGGTGAGTTGTTATGCGCACGCCCGCGATGGTTTCTGCATTAGTAGCTAGGGTGACCACCTTTAAATTTATACAAACCCTGAGATCCTTCGTGAGTAAAAAAAGGTTTTCTTCGATTAGAATACAGAATGTTTATAGATAACTAAAAGCAAGCAAATAAAAACATTGTTTTTATTACTTACTATTAATGGTGAACAAATATAATGCAGGGTGTATACCAAATACTTGCCCATATCGTACGTACGTCACAAATTGGCCAAAAATGTCATACTCGTATAAGCAGAGTTGCAATTCTGAACCTTTACGGAGATACTAATGGGGGGGAGGGTTAAAATGAGGTTTATATCATTTCACTGTAACTTGGGAAAGGATATTCAAATGAAAATTGGCAAATCTTTTCGACCAGTAGAAAGCTTATTTATGAAATGGTTTTTAATTTTTACGTACGGCTTTAAGAGATTAAAATTAGCAACTCTTATAATTGTTTTTATTAAAAATTCGTAACGAACAAAAATTTGGTTAAAAAATGTATTGGGAAACCTTTTTTACTTGGAAATTGTTTTAGGCCGTTTGAATTTTTTCTTAAAAGCAATAGTTTTTTATAAAACAAATACATTATGGATTGCCAATTTCAACACCATAAAGCCATATACATTTTTTTTAAATAAGTAAGCTTTATTGGTAGAAAATATCTCTTTGACAAGTGTCTCATTAAATTTAGTAGTACTATTATCCATATATATATATATATATATATATATATATATATATATATATATATATATATATATTCTAATTTGATTTACCAAAAAATATATACCTACTCTTAATTTCCTGAATTGTTATGTTTGAGGTATAAAAATATCTATTTTATAAATATTTTTCTATTGTTTTTTTTGTTGAAATACGAGTATTGTTAGTATTTTTGTTATTTAAATTACTAAAAATACATATAAATAGTATAGGCATTCTTTGTATTTCTTTGCCATTTTTGTAAAATACTCTCTCAATCAATAATGATTTTTTATTTTGTAATGCTAAAGCTAAGAGATAGAGTAACACGGTCAATACATCACCATGACACACACCTCACACAATGGTTGTTGCGACAGCACAAAAGGTGAGCTCCAACTTTGTATCCCGAATCCGGGGTAAGTTGAGCATTGTACCGTCAGATGCTAGAGCATAAAGCACCAACCTCTACACGGCAAGGTAAAATGAGGTTATCGATAATACATACGAGGTCCGACCATTATATTATAAGACTGGTGTAAAAAATGTACTTTATTTTAAAAATAGTACAATTTAACAATGTTTCCCTTCAAAGTACTCCCCTTCCCTAAATATACAGCGTTGCATACGTTTTTGCAAGTGCTGGAAAAAAATTTGGAAGTCTTCTGATGTGAGACTGCGAAGTAGGATTGCCGTTTTTTTCTTTACCTGTTCTAAAGTCTCAAAGTGAGTCCCTTTCAACAATTCTTCTCTTTTGGGAACAGGTGAAAGTCGCAGGGGGCTAAATCCGGCGAATACAGTGGTTGGTTAAATACAGGGATTCTTTTATCCGCCAAAAATTTCTTCACGAAAAGAGCGTTATGGGGACCATTTTAGCACACACTTTTTGCATGTTCAACTCGTTATATAGATTTTGTCGAACTGTCTCTCTGTTAAAATTTACCATTTCTGCAAGCATTCTCACACTCAGACGTCGATTCTTTCTGATGATTGTTTTTTTTCATCGTTTTCGTCGATGTTTGATGTGCTGAGGCGCCCTTTGCGTTCATCATCTTCGACTTCTTCCCGACCCCCGGAAAATCTCTTATGTCACATAAAAACCATTGCACGTGGCATACATTTTCTTACAGCGCCCAGTCTTATGATTGTCAGAGCTCGTACATACATACAATAATAAAGCTTATGCTAATATTATGCATACAATAGTGTTCAGGGGTACTTGAGAAACAGCTAACATGCTAAAGGATACGTCAATAAAGATGGTTGAGAACGGCTGTTCTAAAGTTAACGGTGTTATTAAAAAAAGACTCAACTTTACCTAAAAATCATGATTTTTGTGGATTACTTTACAAGTGAGAAATTGCAATTTAAACACTTATATACGAACACAATAAACGAGGTTTGAAAATAAAAATTTAACCATTATTGACTCAAGAGATAAGAATCACGAAAGAACGAGAAATATAAAAGTAAATTGCCTCTAGTATCAAATGAAATTAGATTAAAAACAAAACAAATACTCAAAAATTCTGTACCTAATTATTACCTATATGAATTTTTTCCTGGTTGCTGAATACTATTGAACCTAGAAGGAATCTAAAGTAGCAGTATTGCTTTTTAACTATTAAAGGGTTGAATTCGAAATATAATCCTATTATTTAAGAAAAAGGCAAATAGCAAGAGACATGATACGCACGCGCCGCGCGCGTAGTTTGCGGCTATTACTCGTATATGAAACTTATTTTATTTTCATTGGTATAATAAATTGACGGTTAAGTTCGCACAGCTCCTTTTTGGCCCGAAGCCAGTATTTATTTTAACGCGGCGTACTTAGCAAAGCAATACAAGCAGTTGCTATGTTTCGTTTTATCCAATTTGAGTGTTATTGAATGTAAGATACAAAATTTAAAAAGACTTAATGTCATTTATCCTTTTTCGCAGCGCGTATTAGCAACAGATGAAAAAATATCGTTTGTCGAAACTTGAAGGTCCCAGATATTGTAAAGCTAGCAACATATTTACTAGTTAGACAATACAAAGTAAAAAAGATTAATTTTTTGCTTATAACTTTCTTGGGGAGTATTTCTGGACAATGGTGTACCTGACTTTTTTCCTTATTTTGAGCCATAGAACATGCCCTGCAAGAACGGCATTGCTTCATGTTACACCATGTATAGAACAAAAAAACGGTGATGATTAACTTATTTAATTTTGTTTCGCAGACAGATGCCTTGTAATTTTTAACCTAACATTACTCTCAAAACAAAAACAGCAACAATAAGCGCAAAGTTTATATTTATTATTTACAGAAGATGTAGGACTAAGTGTACACTACTCTAATATAACGTTCCATAGTTAGTCTGTCGATCGGACAAATCGAGCTGTTGACTACTCGATCGAACGCCACATTTTCAGCGTTGGATGACTCATCATACCTATATAATAATGCAGAACACTACAGGCCGTGTTTACACGATCAAAAGTACCATGGTTGCAATCATAGGTTTCTATTTTCGGGGTTTTGTAAACAAACGTGCCATTACTTTTAATAGCGATATTATTACAGAAAACAATTACTTATGATGCCTATTATTTGTGTTTTTTAAAACTATTGACACAGCTTCGAAGGCAAGTACATTTTGTTTAATTTAATTTCTGGGTAACTAAACACTCCCCAGCGCCGAAGCAAAGAAATCGAAGTGGTACGTTTATACGTTAAGAAGGCGTGTCTTTCCAGTTTACGTTACATAACCTACAAATTTTTAGATTTTTAATTATTAATTACGTCTCTTACAAGTGAGCAAGACGCTTTTTCATTATTATTTCACTGCAGTCTGCAAGTTCGGCTGACTTTCGTGACATGCCAAACCAGCAGATGGACAAACAATTCGCCCAGTAAAATCAAACAACAAGACGGTTATCATCAACGAGCAGGTAAATCATGCTGTTATGAAAGTGAATAAGCGGTAGTTACTATTATTTCACTGCAGTCTGCAAGTTCGGCTGGCTTTCGTGACATGAAGATCTGCGCGCATGTATGGAACTGAATAAGTGGCATTTATTATTATTTCACTGCAGTCTGCAAGTTCGGCTGGCTTTCGTGACATGAAGATCTGCGCGCATCTCATACTGTCAAAACATTATTTTTATGAGTCATCATATAAAGTTTGTTTATAGTAATAATTTTGGGATTCATCAGTATTTGCTGACGTTCATTAATTGCTTAATCGATTTTGTCTGTTTTATAATATTGTTTATTTTCAGATTAGTGGTGGCATTATTGTTGCGCATTTAAATATTCGGTCGCTACTAGATGGCTTCAATGATTTTAAGGATCTTGTACAGTCCTTGGATTGTAATATGGTTGTTGTGACAGAAACATTGCTATCGCCCAAAATTACTGATGATGCAGTGCATATACCTGGCTACAAAATTTTGCGAAAAGATCGAATAACCGATACATGGGGAGAAGGAATAGGTATCTACATTAAAACAAATTTACAATTTTTTATTATTCTTACAGCAAGTAGTAGTATAGCTATTGAACAGTTGTGGATCAAAATTATTTTAAAAAATTTAACGATTGTCATAGGAGCAGTTTATCGAAGGCAGGAGTTTGGATGCGCTGACTTTATTGATGCCTCGGAGAGCTCCTTTTCACTTATTGCACATATGACGGACGAGGTAGTGTGTCTGGGTGATTTTAACATAGATATGTTATCTATAAATGATAAAAGTACTGAAAAATTATTTTCTATGATGGAGAGTTGGGCGTTTAAGCAACTAATTGAGACATCCACACGCATTACTAAAAACAGCTCTACATTACTGGACCTTATTTTGGTAAACGATAAAAAATATATAGTCAATTACGGTGGGACTGATGTACATGGTATATAACTATATATAGGATGTTACCGAATAAATAGGCGCCACAAGGTCCAAGTTAGGAGACCCACTTTCAACCGGACTTTGAAGGTCAAACGGGGCGAAAAATACTCAAATAACTATTTCTGGAAGCCACAGTGCAGCTACAGACGCAACAACCTACCTGCAACACGCGTTTACTACGTCCGGGTCACACCTTACATCGATCGTAACATAGTGACTCAGTCACCCTGTAAACAAACATGCACAAGACACAAAGGAAAAAACCATAAGACGGTACAGTTAATACATCTATTGGGCCAGCTCACATGACCAACTAACAGCTTACAAGGCGCCGACGTGATCGGCACGTATAAGAATCTGTACTAACTACTTACGGGATACGCCCAGCTGGGAAGCGCTTTACCTAATAATTACGACGCATACTGAGGCGTACAACAAGACAAAATTAGTTCTAGCTAAATTACGACAAGTATATTACAAATATATTACACACGCGTGAGATTCACACGTGGATGTACCAGACAAGAGTATGCGAGTTTAATTGTGAAACAAACAAGACATCTCGCAGCGAGGCCGTGTACGGCACTGTATATGAATTTAATTTAAGACAAAGGCTGCTCGCAGCGAAGCAGTATGCGCACTGTGTATGAGTTTAAATACAAAACAAACAAAGGCTGCTCTCAGCGAAGCCGTGTACCACACTGTATATTAATTTAAATGCAAAACAGACAAAGGCTGCTCGCAGCGAAGCCGTATGCGGCACTGTATAAAACGCAGCTGTCTCTGTTCGAGAGAAATCGACAGACGATTCAAATAAAATTCGGCAAGGTTTTCTCACTCGCTCTCACGGACTAAATTTTGAATAAGTAGAAAATTGAGCTTTCCTGCATGCTATGAAATCACCAGTTACGACTGCGACTATAGTGAGATTCGCGCGAAATGTCAGCCTGCCGTGCGGAACCAAGAGCCACGTGCGGGCCAGGACTTCTGTGGGATACGGAAGGCTGCCGTCTAAAAGGTAATAGATGGTCGAAACGGGACCGATATACAGGCTGACTCGCCGATTATGTACCAAAACGGTTCTAAAGGTTTATTTAATTATCGGAATTACGGAAAGATAGAAAATGGCCTGACACTCCTTAATATTTGTCCATATTTTTCGATTTTGTGCCACAGTCTTCCACTTGAATCCTGTTCTCTTGAGGTCATCGGCCCATCTCATTTGAGGTCTTCCAATTCCTCGTTTATTTTTCCAGGGTCGTCATTCCATAAGTTTTCTACACCACTTATTTTGCATTCTGGCTACGTGTCCGGCCCATTCCTATTTCAGTTTGCCCATTTTACAGTTGATGTTTTCTACTCTAGATTGTTGTCGTAGCCATTTATTCGTTTTTCTGTCTTTGAGAGATACACCGACTATTCTTCTTTCCATGGCTCTTTGACTGATTGTCATTTTCTTTTTATATGTTTAGTGAAGACCCATGTTTCAGTACCATAAGTTAATAGCGGTAATATACATTTATTAAAAACTTCTGCCTTGAGGTGTATAGGTATTATACAGATTGACTGCATTGCAATATGAGTTATACGACATGTAATGATTAACTACGTTTCACTTTTCTTATACTAATCGAGTTTTAACCAATTCTCTTTTAAGATGAATTTATGTATTTCTCTTGCCCTTTCATAAATTATCAATTATTAATGTTATTAAATTTTTAGCTCCAGCAGAAATAATTACTCTTACAAAAACAGGTCGGCTCACGCTTTATAAAGACTGTTGTTATTCCTGAAAAGTGATTTTGTTTAATGAAAGCTTACTTTAAAATCATATGACACTTTCTACAAATGTCAACGTCACTCAAGATTATGAAAGTGGAAAATTAATCCAAAATACACATTTGTTACAATTTGTCATTCAATAAACATGAAAAGTAAGTAGTTCCTTTTTTATTACTTTACTTTACTCTTTAATATGCTTTAACTTATTTTAGTTCTATCAATAACTATCTGCAGCTGTCACCTTTCTACGGAAACTCGATCTGCCCGTTTGACTGACCCAAGTGTATTCCGTCTGCTTACAGAAGTTTCGGAATCTGCGCACACGTCCCAGTATAGATGTAATCAGATACCAGCAACCGCCAACGTCCCTCAACCAAATATGATAGGACACTCGCCACCTCCACCAACAAACTCGACCCACCAGCAGTAGCTGCAATGTCTTTTTTTAAATCTCACCAGCTGTTGACAACCCAGTAATACTAATCTCGCAGAGGTCCAAGTCACAAGACGTCACTCCAATAAAAAAGCTTGGCGAAGTAGAATACTAGTAAATGAAAAACCTTTCATCCAATTCCCAAGATGTTTACTCTACTAAGAAACTCGATGTGGCCCACTTGCAATAAATGCAGCTCCCGTTATCCAATTCACATGATGTCTTCTTTCTTCTTCTTTAGCTCTACGGTCCTTGTATGATCTTGGCCTGCTCGATGATCTTCCTCATTCGTCTCTATTTAGGGCTTTTATTTTCCAAGTTCTTACTCCCAGCTGCTTCAAATCGTTTTCTACATTTTCGCTCCATCTTTTCCTTGGTCGTCCTCTCCTTCTCCTACTCTCCGGATTTCTTTCACATGCTCTTTTTGGACCTCTGCCGTTTTTCATTCTTATTAGATGGCTTAGCCATTTTATTCTTTATGTTTTTATTGTCGATAGAATGTCTTGGTCTTGGTATAGGTTCCTTAATTCATGATTCATTCTTGATCTCCATTCTTATCCTTCCTTTACTGGTCCATATATTCGTCTTAGTATTTTCCTTTTGAAGATGCATACGTTTTTCTGTTCTTCCATTTTTAGCACCTACCGTCTCGCTTCCATATGTTACTACAGGCTTAATAATTGTTTTATATATTCTTTTTTTCGCGTTTCTTGATTTGCTTTTCCATTGTAAAATGCTTTTGAGTGCATAATAGCTTCTGTTTCCCGCCGCTATTCTTGCTTTTATTTCTTCTCTTGTTTCGTTATTGTTTGTAATTATGCTTCCTAGGTATTTAAATTCCGAGACTTCCTGTATTGTGTGATTATATATTTGGATGCTGTTTTGTTCTCTTCTTCTGTTTCTTGTATTCAACATGCATTTGGTTTTTTCATAGTTTACTTTTAATCTTGCTTTATTAGCTTCTTGTTCTAGTTCGCTATAGGCTGTTTTTAATGCCTGCTCTGATCGTGCCAAAATTACTACATCGTCTGCAAAAGCTAAGTATTGACAGTTTCTATTATATATATTTCCTCTTGGGTTTATTTCTATTTTCCTTATGCACCTTTCTAGTACTAGGTTAAACAATGTTGAGGATAGGGGGTCGCCTTGCCTTAATGTTTTTTTAAGTTCAAATTGTTCGGAGAGGTTTCCTTGGTTTCTAACTCTGTTTTTGGTTTGTGATATTGTCATTTTCACCAAGTTAATTAGCTTTTCTGGAATTCCAAATTCTTTCATTGTTTCTTCTATGTATTTTCTATTTATGCTATCGTATGCTTGTTTGTAATCTATGTATATTTGGTGTATCTCTATATTATATGTTCATAGAATTTTTCTAGTGTTGTTCTGATAGTGAATATATGATCGGTGGTCGATCTTCCATCCCTGAATCCTGATTGGTATTCGCCTAGGATTTCTTCGGCGTATGGCTTGATTCTGTTCGCTATAATTGCACTTAGGATTTTGTAAACCACTCCCCAGTAAGGATATTCGTCTGTAATTGGCGCATTCCAATTTGTCTCCTTTCTTCTTATAAATGGGGTATATCATTGCTTGTGTACATTCTCACGGCATTTGTTCTTCGGTCCACATGTTTTGCATTAGTTCATGCAATTTGTTATTTAATTCTTCCCCTCCGTTCTTTACTAAGTCCGTCTTCTCTCGGGGCTTTATGGTTTTGGAGCTTTTTCCCCTGTTGTTTCACTTCCTCCCTCGGTGGTGGGATGCTTATGTGTGGGCCATAAGTAGTAATCGCTATCTTTGTCCTGCTGACTTCTTCGTTGTTGTTACAGTTAAGCAGTTCCTGGAAGTATTCCTCCCATCTTTCTATTATTTCATTGTCATTTGTTATTAATTGGCCTTCTTTATTTAGTAACTCTTAGTAACTCTCTTTTTGCTTTTTAACTTTTTGGTAAAATCCTCATGTATTCTTTTTATTGTACTCTTGCTTCATTTTTTCTATTTCTTTTTTCATGTATATTCTCTTTTTGCTTCTACACAGATTTTGGGAATATCTTCTCTTTCTTTGGTACTCTTTTGTGCTGGCCCTTGTTTTTCTTTACGATGAAGAGCGTAAGATAGGGCATAAAGAAAGAAACGAAGCTAGAATGAGTATAACACAAAGAATAAACTCAGTATCGTACCTAATGCCAGAAATTGCTTCTGTAGATCGTAGTAACTGTTTAAATTATCGTACTCCTACCATCTCCACTCTTCTCCGTAACATCACCATATATTCTTATGTTAAAATTTGTCTTTTCTCTTCTCTGTAATTTTATACAATCTATACCCCTTTTACATACCAAATAGATTAAAAAAATCATATAATAAAGGGTTTATTTTCAAATTTTTTGCCGTTTACAAAATTATTACATGTTTTCTTATCGAAATTTTATTTGTGTCTAAAAATAACAATATTTTCCATAGTGATATCTTTTATGCACATTTTTCGACTATTTTCATACTTTGCGTGACTAGAATGACCTTGTGTTGCAGGTCGCTGAATTTGTCTTCAAATCGGTAATAATGTCATCAAAATAAAAATACATGGTTCCATTTAAAAAAGTGGAGTTGACCTTGACGTAGCTTCAGCGCCTTTACCGATAAAAAAATAGGATGGTCCAATATGACGGCCTTCTCGAACACTGAAACTTTTGTCTGAAACATTTTTGGATGTGATCAATAGTTTGAGTGCTATTGCTCTGTAACACTTTATGTGCCTCACCCTGTATATTAGACCGTTTGTGTTTCTTATTTTGCATTATTCGACTGAATTTAAATTCTAATTCATTATTTTACCAAATACACATGTTAATAATTCTTATATTCTTTTTAATGCTTCAATTCATCTTCGTAATTTAATAATAAACTATTTTAATCATATTTTTACTTCCCTCGTCTGAAAGACGAAGGAAGTATTGTAATCACGAAAAAATCACCTTCCGAGATTTCTACAGATCTCACGTTTCAAGGTCGCTAGATGACGAAAATGAGGTTTCTTAATTCCGCCTCTCTGTCTGACTGTCTGTCTGTTGGCAGTATAGCTCAAAAACTATTTGTCGGAGGAAGACGATATTTTGCATACATATTATATATCTACCTCGCATAAAACCGGTAGAATTTCATACAAATATATACAGGGTGAGCACCTTAAAAAAATAAAATTTTGTTTATTTTTGGGTTTTGAAATAGAAGGAAGTAATAACTTTCACATAGGTCAGGCTTTACATTTGCCGAAAATAAGACTCAACCGATACAGGATAATGTCACAAAAGAGTAAAAACGTTTCAACAATAAAACCGTTCTGTTCAAGAGAAGCGCGCGCCGCACTTTTTCCAATGTCTCGATGGCGCAGTCGAAAAGTGGATGTGGTTACAATCTGCTTCGCAGATGCGGCGGAGTTCAAATCCCCCAGCGGGCTACATTTTTTTATTTGAACATGTATTTAATTTATTAGAAACGTGAAGATATTTTTACTCCTAATTTAATTTGATTTTTTAAATTATTTATTGCCACAATGTCGATGATCGAAGTTCTGGGTAAAGCCTTTTACAGATATTTTAACATAATATCAAGCTCTTGTAATCTTATTACCAAATAACTTAACCTTCTCATGGTAACCATTACAGTATATTCATTTTCCATATGTAATTCAATTTACCGAATGTGGTGTCTCGTTTTCTTTTGACCGCGCCCATCTACCTGAGCGTATTTAAGCCGCGGCCTTCAGCTTGTTTTTAAGCGATTTCCAGGGTAAGTGTGCACGTTTCCCGGACTTGTTTAGGTATATGCTGCTCACTCATCCGTGAGTGTCGTCAAATCGGTTTGATACTGTAACAATTTGATATCTTGTTACACTGATTTAAAAATTACAGTTTTTTATTCAGGAATTGTCGTGAGCTTCCAGATATTTTCACCTTCTATGATGTGGGTTAGGTCGTCGTTTCTCCGTTAATGTTCATTCGGTTGCCTAACCTCCTTTTTCATTTGTGTGTAAATTTTGAAAATTCTTAACCTATAGAAATTCTAGCAATTTTGCTAAAGATTGCCAGTATATGTATAGAGGGAGCGATTTTCTGTGTCCATCTTGGGAGATTGATTGATAGATTGCTTCTGGTGCTTGTGTTGAATTTTCGGTAGCCTCACTTAAGTGTATGTAAAAATTCTCGGATATTTTGAAAAGTTTAGCGCAGCACTAATGTGTTGGGCATGCAGTTGCTGAACCTACCTGCGTTACCCCTCCTGGTCGAGTCGTGTGTGACACGCGAAAACGCAGAACCTTTCGTGTGGATACGTTAGATCTTATTGTAAAGTGTTTGACTTACGGTTTGAAGTCAATATTTTATGCAGATCTGCCTCAGCTTTGCTTATTGTATGTTGGTTAAGCTAGCTGTTATATGTTAGACTTTGACGCCCGTATGCATAGTCGTTCGCCAGCGGATCTCCGGTTACTCGCCAGAGTTTCGTTATGAACAGTATGTTGGCGGCACTGTACGTCTATGTCAAATTCGAGGTTAGCAGGTTAGATTTTGTGTCAGTTTCTGTCAAAACTGACTGAAAACCCAACCTGATCACCTCGAATTTGACATAGACGTACAGTGCCGCCAACATACTATTCATAACGAACCTCCGGCGAGTCGCCGGCAATCCGCTGGCGAACGACTATGAATACGGGTGTGAGAGTTTCTCGATAGTGGCTGTTCGTTTCGACGATTTTGGTTGTATTTTGTATTCAACTCTTGACTTTCGACTTATTGCGAGGAAGCACTGGAACGTTTGTCTTTGTGCTTGCTGACGGCTGTTACACGAATTGAAGTGTACGGTAATTCGAATGCATAAGCCTATAGTGGGAATTTTCTGTTTATAAAGTAATGGACTTCACATATCCGAATTTTAGCTTATCTGCCCCACTGTTTCTCCAATTTCACTAGCGGTTGAAAAAACGTGTGTTATTGAAGGGCATAGTTAGGAAATCGTACAACTATTCACTCATCTAATTTATCTAATTCAGTTTTTACCAAAAGAGCTTTGTAGAAACATAAACCATTTCACATTTACAACTACTAAAATTAATATAAAACAAACAAAAACTACACAAAATTATGGGTTATACCTCTTGCAAGTGTAAGCATTCGCCACTTTTCTTTGCCCTTTCAATCATTTTCGTGTATGCAAGGTTTATCATTGTTGTAGGTGAATGCAGATATATACACAAGGTGTATCAGGAATACGCGTGTTTAAAGTTTAACGCGTGGAAGGACTCACCAAGTTGAATAACATTCCTTTGTAGCATTTTGCAAAATACGTAATTTCCTTTTCATATTTTTTGCCTCATAACGTTGCCGTATAACGTTTCACCAATTATTTAACTGCAGCGATAAGTTAAAGGTACTTATAGTTGTATTTTCAACTCTTTCCCAAATCTAACTTTCTAAATTTTCAAATTTAAGTTTTCAGTATTTATTCGAACTTGTGTTTACTACTATTTTTATTCATTATATATTGCTTGCAGCTTCCACGCTTACTTACATTGTCAATGTTAATAAAGTTTGACTAACCAGCGTGGTCTTAGTGGCAACGGAGCGAAAGTTGCTATAAGAGCCGGAAGCGTGAGGGTATTTAAAGCCATCTATGCCAGTCGTGCGCAGTTCTATGGCTTGGAGTGGATGGTGTGTGACTGGATGAAGAGCTGTGGCAATGTTGCTGTAAATTTCGATTGATGTTCATGTTTTCAGTCCATGCGTATACGTCTCTTTTGAATTTCATGCATAATAATTGCAAAGGGCTACTTGTTGTTTAAGGCTTTATCTGTGAATGCCCCTACAATGAGTCTGCAAGATGAAAATTGCAGCACGTATTGAAAGATTTTGCGCCGTTAATTTTAAATGTATCAGTTATACCTTTCATAGCGATTATTATATGCCCCAAAATACTAGTGCCTACTACAGCCTTTAGACTTCCATCACTACAGTGTGAAAGTCCTATCATCCTAAAGCAATTAGAATTATTTTCTAGATCGACATACAAGCTCTCCGGTTTGTGGTTTGTGAGCAATGAGTATCGCTTTTACCCATTACCTTCGGCTGAGTGCTTGTAGCACAGAAGAATAATTTTAACAGAGAAAGTATACTCGACAATGAGTTTAACATATTGACTTGTGCACCAGCAAATAGAAGTACACATCTGATCTACTGTCTCTTTCTAAACTTGACTACTTTATAACTATAGTCCTTTATGTAAAAGTGAAACCAAATATTGCATTGTTTAGTGTCACATTTCAGGGCCACCACTATTTTGGCAATGTTGTTACCAACTTTTCGAAGAGACCTCTGTATATAGTTTGCGGTTTTTAAAGTCGTAGCTAATGCGATCTGGGACACGTAATTAATGTATTGTTATGGTTTCAAAAATTAAGAAATTAGAAACATTCTCGATTTAGTACCTTCAGATTTCGCCAATTTACCTTCCCTTCAATTTCATAAAATCAGCACTTATCTATGCAGGATTATTATTCCTTCTACATCGGTTTTATTTTGAAATTCGAAAAATAAGCTGCTACTACAAGCACAAAATCATATCACTTTATTTAGTTGCTTAAATAATAAACTGATAAAGCATTACAATTTGTTTTTAATTCATAATTTACATGCTGAAAATTACATAAGTAAACTGTGTAAATAACAAACAATAATCTCCACAAAGATTTTTTATTCCATTGTATCTGACTGCAATATATTATATACTTATTGAGTTTACATTTTCTATCATTTCGAGGACTTACATACATAAGCATTTATAAATAAAATAAAAAAAGGTTATCGGAAATTACTTTGTTAGTTGAGCGTTCAAACGTACACAAATCTAACTAAATTTGCACTAATGACGCTATGTCCTATTAATGCAAATTATAGATTAGTATTATATAATACTCTACCCCTTAGAAACCTTTTAATTTAATGCCAAGTAGTTTTAAAACGATACAAAATGGAGAAATAATACTAAATACTGAATTAGCACACACTGTGGACAACCTAATTAGGATAATACTTACTTAATTTAATGTAGATACAATGTCTGAAATGTGGTTTACGCTAACTTCAAACACGCGGGTCTAAAACATCTCATTTGTTAATTTTGTATGTTCTTCACATTGTTGGACATTTGCGTGTAATCTATTGTTGTCTACAATATTTAAGTAGACAGTGGTTTCGATTGAGACAATGTGATATTCGGTATTGAGAGGTTATGACTAGCTTGCTTCTTACTAGGCGCAAATATTCGCTCATTTACATATTTGTTTACTTTTCATCGTGTGTATAATTTTATCACGCTTATCGGTATATTTTATTAGTAGGTAATACATGGTCGGCTGGGCTAAAAATAAATTGTTTGAAGAGTTAGGTTTTGTTTTAGTAAAAATGGTTAAAAAATCCGCGAACAACTTTCACCAACACCGCATTTATGTCTTAACCCTCAGCAAATTACGAAATAGTTACAATTGAAATTGCCAACATTTTCTTCATTTTCTACATGGAAACTGACAATACAAGATAGTCTAAAACATCATTTGTCTACTTGTAGACTATCATCTTAAATCATGTGGATTATGAATCTGCCCATCACCAGTCCGATTGGAGTTCCTCTACTTAAAAGGCGACAACAACTTCTTTGTTACCTTTAGAGCAGCACAAACGTAGGTATACTATTTTGAGTTGCGAAACTTTTTTCATTAACGTTTGTTATCTAACAAAAATCAAAGAGTTCTGAATGACCATCCCCGTCGTAAATTTGCGCTTCTCTATTTAATAGAAGTGAAACTGTTTCCTTCCTTCCATGCTCAGCTGCACATAAAATGCTGGTGTACCCAAAAATGTTTTTTGCATTGATGTCTGATCCGTTATCTAACAGGAATTCAACGAGTTCTGAATGACCATTGTACGCAGCCCAAAGTAACGGCGTCATTTCTTCCTGATCTCGTTCATTAACTTGTGCTCCTCTATTTAATAGAAGTGAAACTGTTTCTTGATTTCCATTTGCAGCTGCACATAAAATACTGGTCTGTCCCAAAATGTTTTTTTCATTAATGTTTGATCCGTTATCTAACAGGAATTCTACGAGTTCTGAATGACCATAGTACGCAGCCCTAAGTAACGGCGTCAATTCTTCCTGATCTCGTTCGTTAATTTGTGCTCCTCTATTTAATAGAAGTGAAACTGTTTCTTTATTTCCATTTGAAGCTGCACATAAAATACTGGTTTGGCCCAAAATGTTTTTTTCATTAATGTTTGATTCGTTATCTAACAGGAATTCAACGAGTTCTGAATGACCATTGTACGCAGCCCTAAGTAACGGCGTCATTTCTTCTTGATCTCGTTCGTTAATTTGTGCTCCTCTATTTAATAGAAGTGAAACTGTTTCCTTGCTTCCATTGATGGCTGCACATAAAATACTGGTATGCCCCGAAAGGTTTTTTTCGTTGATCTTTGATCCGTTATTTAACAAGAATTCAACGAGTTCTGAATGACCTTCGAATGCAGCCCTAAGTAACGGTGTCATTTCTTCCTGATCTCGTTCGTTAATTTGTGCTCCTCTATTTAATAGAAGTGAAACTGTTTCTTTATTTCCATTTGAAGCTGCACATAAAATACTGGTTTAGCCTAAAATGTTTTTTTTCATTAATGTTTGATCCGTTATCTAACAGGAATTTAATGAGTTCTGAATGACCATTGAATGCAGCCATAAGTAACGGCGTCACTTCTCCCTGACCTCGTTCGTTAATCTGTGCTCCTCTATTTAATAGAAGTGAAACTGTTTCTTTGTTTCCATTTGCAGCTGCACATAAAATACTGGACTGGCCCAATATGTTTTTTTCATTAATGTTTGATCCGCTATCTAACAAGAATTCAACGAGTTCTGAATGACCATTGCGTGCAGCCCTGAGTAATGGCGTCATTTCTTCCTGATCTCGTTCGTTAATTTGTGCTCCTCTATTCAATAGAAGTGAAACTGTTTCCTTGCTTCCATTTATAGCTGCACATAAAATGCTGGTGAGCCCCAAAACGTTTTTTGCATTAATGTCTGATCCGTTATCTAACAGAAATTCAACGAGTTCTGAATGACCTTCACGTGCAGCCCAAAGTAACGCCGTCCTTTCTTCCTGATCTCGTTCGTTAATTTCTGCTCCTCTATTTAATAGAAGTGAAACTGTTTCTTTGTTTCCATTTGCAGCTGCACATAAAATACTGGTCTGGCCCAATATGTTTTTTTCATTAATGTTTGATCCGCTATCTAACAGGAATTCAACGAGTACTGAATGACCATTGCGTGCAGCCCTGAGTAATGGCGTCATTTCTTCCTGATCTCGTTCGTTAATTTGTGCTCCTTTATTTAATAGAAGTGAAACTGTTTCCTTGCTTCCATTTATAGCTGCACATAAAATGCTGGTGAGCCCCAAAACGTTTTTTGCATTAATGTCTGATCCGTTATCTAACAGAAATTCAACGAGTTCTGAATGACCTTCACGTGCAGCCCAAAGTAACGGCGTCATTTCTTCCTGATCTCGTTCGTTAATCTGTGCTCCTTTATTTAATAGAAGGGAAACTGTTTCCTTGCTTCCATTCCTAGCTGAACATAAAATACTGGTCTTTCCATAAATGTCTTTTTCGTTGATCTTTGATCTGTTATCTAACAGGAATTCAATGAGTTCTGAATGACCTTCACGTGCAGCCCAAAGTAACGGCGTCATTTCTTGGTTATCGCTTTCGTTGATTTGTACGCCTTTATTTAAAAGAAACGCCACAGTCTCTTTGCTTCCATTGATGGCTGCACATAAAATACTGGTACGTCCCGAAATGTCTTTTTCCTTGATTTTTGATCCGTTATCTAACAGGAATTCAACGAGTTCTAAATGACCTGCACTGGCAGCCCAAAGTAACGGCGTCATTTCTTCCTGATCTCGTTCGTTAATTTGTGCTCCTCTATTTAATAGAAGTGAAACTGTTTCTTTGTTTCCATTTGCAGCTGCACATAAAATACTGGTCTGGCCCAAAATGTTTTTTTCATTAATGTTTGATCCGTTATCTAACAGGAATTCAACGAGTTCTGAATGACCTTCACTGGCAGCACAAAGTAACGGCGTCACTTCTTTCTGATCTCGTTCGTTAATCTGTGCTCCTTGATTTAATAGAAGTGAAACTGTTTCTTTATTTCCATTTGAAGCTGCACATATAATACTGGTTCTCCCCACACTGTTTTTTTCATTAACGTTTGATCCGTTATCTAACAGAAATTCAACGAGTTCTGAATGGCCTTCACGTGCAGCCCAAAGTAACGGAGTCATTGCTTCCTGATCTCGTTCGTTAATCTGTGCTCCTTTATTTAATAGAAGGGAAACTGTTTCCTTGCTTCCATTCCTAGCTGAACATAAAATACTGGTCTTTCCATAAATGTCTTTTTCTGCTCCTCTATTTAATAGAAGTGAAACCGTCTCCTTGTTTCCATTCATGGCTGCACATAAAATGCTGGTGTGACCCAAAATGTTTTTTGAATTAATATCTGATCCGTTATCTAACAGAAATTCAACGAGTTCTGAATGACCTACACGTGCAGCCCAAAGTAACGGCGTAATTTCTTCCTGATCTCGTTCGTTAATTTCAGCTCCTCTATTTAATAGAAGTGAAACTGTTTCCTTGCTTCCATTCATGGCTGCACATAAAATACTGGTGTGCCCCAAAATGTTTTTTTCATTAATGTTTGATCCGTTATCTAACAGAAATTCAATGACTTCTGAATTACCTTCACGTGCAGCCCAAAGTAACGGTGTCATTTCTTCCTGATCTTGTTCGTTAATCTGTGCTCCTCTATTTAATAGAAGGGAAACTGTTTCCTTGCTTCCATTCCTAGCTGAACATAAAATACTGGTCTTCCCATAAATGTCTTTTTCGTTGATCTTTGATCCGTTATCTAAGAGAAAACGAATGAGCTCTGAATGACCTTCACGTGCAGCCCAAAGTAACGGCGTCATTTCTTCCTGATCTCGTTCGTTAATCTGTGCACCTCTATTTAATAGAAGTGAAACTGTTTCCTTGCTTCCATTCCTAGCTGCACATAAAATACTGGTCATTCCCGAAAGGTTTGTTTCATTAATGTTTGATCCGTTATCTAACAGGAATTCAACGAGTTCTGAATGACCATTGTGTGCAGCCGTAAGTAACGGCGTCATTTCCTCCTGATCTCGTTCGTTAATTTGTGCTCCTCTGCTTAATAAAAGTGAAACTGTTTCTTTGTTTCCATTTATAGCTGCACATAAAATACTGGTACGCCCCCAAAGGTTTTTTTCGTTGATCTTTGATCCGTTATCTAACAGGAATTGAACGAGTTCTGAATGACCATTGTGTGCAGCCGTAAGTAGCGGCGTCATTTCTTCCTGATCTCGTTCGTTAATTTGTGCTCCTTTTTTTAATAGAAGTAAAACTGTTTCCTTGCTTCCATTCCTAGCTGAATATAAAATACTGCTCTTCCCATAAATGTTTTTTTCGTTGATCTCTGATCCGTTATCTAACAGGAATTCAATGAGTTCTGAATGACCTTCACGTGCAGCCCAAAGTAACGGCGTCATTTCCTCCTGATCTCGTTCGTTAATTTGTGCTCCTCTGCTTAATAAAAGTGAAACTGTTTCTTTGTTTCCATTTATAGCTGCACATAAAATACTGGTACGCCCCCAAAGGTTTTTTTCGTTGATCTTTGATCCGTTATCTAACAGGAATTGAACGAGTTCTGAATGACCATTGTGTGAAGCCGTAAGTAACGGCGTCATTTCTTCCTGATCTCGTTCCTTAATTTGTGCTCCTTTTTTTAATAGAAGTGAAACTGTTGCCTTGCTTCCATTCCTAGCTGCACATAAAATACTGGTCAGTCCCGAAACGTTTCTTTCATTAATGTTTGATCCGTTATCTAACAGGAATTCAGCGAGTTCTGAATGACCATTGTATGCAGCCGT